>JARFNW010081455.1:0-13337 GCA_031763155.1 Dirona albolineata
CGCCCCCCCCCCCCTCTCCCCCTATCTATCTATCTATCTCTCTCTCTCTATCTATCTCTCTCCCTCTCTCTCTCTATATATATATATATATATATATATATATATAAAATATCATCCTGTCGCTACGTTACATTTCCCACCCACGCACCCACGCTAATCAACCTCCTTGCCCCCCCCCCCCTTTCCCCTTCCCCTTTCCCCCAAAAATTGCATATTAGACTAGATGGGCGATCACACCCACCCCTCTTCATAATAATATATCTGCTTAGTTTATTTAAATTACGTGGCTGTCAGAAACGTATGCTTCAAACCGACAGCATTGCTGCAACAGCTTTTTACACTCCACTCTTTACCCACCGATGTAACCCCTTGCTATTTTTCTTCTAATTCTTCTTCTTCTTCTTCTCTCTTACTTTTACTGTCGTTGTGTTCATGTTTTCTTTTATACCAAATGCTTTTTCAAAGTGAGAAGAACTCATTCAAATTGAAGGTACACATTTATTGAAGTGTGTTGCGTGCAGGAGAAAGAAAGTAGGGGCAGAAATCGTTAGTTTTAGAGCAAACTGTAACTGTAACATTGTGGATTAGAGATGTTATTGAGTAGATAGCCCAATGGTTGGATACGTTTGAGTTTAATCATCGTGTTTCACAAATAATATTATTCTATGGAAAGTTAGTTACAGGTGATGGAGCTGACGAATGATATCATTTCATGATATTCATGTGTGTGTGTGTGTGTGTGTATAATATATTTATATATTATACTAATATTCCAATATGGTGTTTATTGTTGTTTCGTTCGTATATATGAAGATTTATGATCGATTTTATTTGGCGTGTGGCGGTCATGCCGGTCTTGGGTGGTCTCCAATTAATGTGTGATTCATTCTTGTGGGAGTTTTTGTTTTCACTTTCATCCTTGTCATGGATGAAAACGTGATTAGGTTGGGGGTTTTTTTTAACGAGGTCGCTTCATTCAGAGATGCGGTTTGAATGCGTGAGTGTGTGTGTGAGAGAGAGACAGAGATAAAGAGAAAGAGAGGAGAGAGATATATAATGAGAGAGTATGTGTGTCTGTATTAGTGTGTGAGAGAGGGGGGGGGGAAGGGGAGAGAAAGAGAGAGAGATAAAGAGAATATGAGAGTATGTGTGTCTGTGTGATAGAGAGAGACAGAGAACGAGAGAGATAGAGAGATAAGGGGGGGGGGGAGATATAGAGAGAGAGAGTGAGAGAACATGTGTGTTTGTGTATGTGTGTGTGAGTGAGAGAGAGAAGGGGGGGGGGGGATGATGTGTTAATCTATTCATCAATGTTGCAACAAACTATCTATGTGTTGCAATAGTTAAGGATAGGGTATCAACCAATTAAAACTTATTTTACATCTTTTCCCTTTTTTTATTTTCGTCTCAGGTGATCTTCCTTTCAAACACGACAGTTGATTACACAAGCCCCACGAGGAAATTTTGACAAACCAAAGTTTTTGTTACCAAAGTCAAGATGGGAGGAAAGAGCAGCAAGCAGAAGAGCAAGAAGAACAAGAAGGGAGAAGAGGAGGCTGGAAATGAAGAGGCACCCCAGGAACAGCAGCCACAAACAGGGGAAGAGGGACAGAAGGACAAAGTAGAGGAAAATGGAGAGGCACCCAAGCTGGAGAATGGAGACATAAAAGAGGAAGCGAAGGTACGTAAAAGAGGAAGCAGAGGAAGCAAGGGTTGGTGTGAAATGTGTTGTTGGAAGTTGGTTGAGATTAATTTGTGGATAGTTGGGGGCACTGTTGACCAGGGGTTTTGTTTTTCATTCTGTGGGGTCGCTGGAATCTCTAGACCAATTTTTTAGTCCTTGGGAAAGACTATACACGTTTTTTCCCCATCACTTGATCCAAATCTGAATGAGTGCCTGGCATAGAAAGATATTTTGGGGGGATATTATTATGATGTGCCCAACAGTTTGCTATACTCTATGCTTCCCGGGGAGTTGAGAAGGACTTTGAATGGCACAGAGTTATCATCTGCTCGGCAATTTGTCTTGTTTGGCTATTTTTATTGGCTCAGTTTTAATGCACATCTGTTAGATTGTCGCATCTCCTATAAAAGTTCTTTTAAAGTAAAAAAAAAATCATCTGGCTTAGGGTACCTTATATAACAAGCTCCCTAATCACCAGGAAAAGTTTTCTCTTGTTCATCTCTAGTCCTTGTAATATTAGATACTACTGTATAAGAGGGCTTACTTAAAAAATAATATTTCAAGCAAAGTCATTTGTTTGTATATTTCCTTGCCTACTATTTGGAGGTGTGGGTTTCAAACTGGATGACTTAATTAACCATACAAATACAACAGTCTTAAAACTGATGGCTAATTAAAGATTTGATCTCATTTCTTCTTGCACAGAGTGATGAGCCTCCTGCATCAGAATCCGCAGAACCAGCCAAAGAAGAAGAAAAAGACAAACCAGCATCCGAAGAAGCAGCTGCCCCAGCCAGTGAAGAACCAGCAGCACCTGAAGCTCCCAAAGCAGAGGAACCTGCAGCAGCTCCAGAACCTGCAGCAGCTCCAGAACCTCCCAAGGAAGAGGAACCAGCAGCGCCAGAACCTCCCAAGGAAGAGGAACCTGCAGCACCAGAACCTCCCAAGGAAGAGGAACCAGCAGCACCAGAACCTCCCAAGGAAGAGGAACCAGCAGCACCAGAACCTCCCAAGGAAGAGGAACCCGCTCCAGCCCCAGTTGAGGAAAGCAAAGTGGAGGAGGCAGTACCCGAGAAGGTGGAAGAACCTGCTGCAGAGCCAGCTGCAAAGGAGGAAGAACAGCAGCCCGAGCCTGTATCTGAGCCATCCGCACCAGAGCCTGTAGCGACGGAACAGGAAGCTGTGGAAGCACCAGCTGCTGTGGAAAAACCAGCTGAACAGGTGCTGACCAGAAAAAAAACGATACCCAAGCTGGCTCAAACGGTTAAAGCAGCCAGGGGTATTCTTCAATTTTCCTCTAAGGATAAGGAAGTAAGAGGGTGGACTTTGTGTATCTGTGGGCCTCTTCATGTGCACCATTCATCCAGCTTCTATGGTTGACTGTTGGCTACTACTTTCTCAATGGGCTTCATGTGGTAAACGTGACAAGACACACTTTGTCACTTACATGTTCACTATTTCAAACACGTCAAATTCATGGTTTAGATAATAATTGATCTAGTCATTTCTTGACGACAATGTCGGTCTTTCTTTTGTCTGTTGTTAAAAGTCAGCACAGAAATCTCTTGATCTTGCACTATAATCATCTTTCTTTCACAAAAGTTTCCTGTTCAATCGTAATGTGTATGTTTTAAAAGTTAATATTTACCATGTGAAAATAGCTAAAAGATTATCTCTAATATAAAGATAATACCAGCTTCAAGTGCCCTTGCTGTTTGTATCAATCTTTTTAAAAAAACAGATATAAACAAGCAAACATCTAATTATTAGATTTTCCTTCTGTGTTTGTCCATCCGGCCTCTCTTTAAAATATAGGAAACTCATGTGAATGAATAGAAAAGTTGTAAGGTTATGGTGGTGGATAAATCATGTACCAAGCCTCCAGTTCCAGCCTGTGCCTGTCACTTCTCAGAAGTTTTAATTGGTGGCAGAGATTTTTTTTAAATGAGTGATGAATGATACAATCAGCTCTGTAGAATTTGTCATCTTTAGCAATAGTTAAACCGATGGCCCAAACAGCTAAGTCATAACTTTCATTGCTTGTATGCCGTTGCTACTCCAAGCAGAGTCTAGGTTTCCATCTCTGCTCAAGCTTATCATTTTGTCTTTACCAAACTCTGAACATTATTTTACTCTGAATTAATTTATTTTAAATTTTAGTGTTAAAAATGTTCGGTAACTTTTGATTTTCATTTATGTTCTGTTTTGTGTTTCTAAATTCTCAAAACTTTTCGTTATATGTATGAAAAAGCTTCTATTTCTAGTAGGGATTATTTCTTTTTCTCATTCTTTCAACTCTTTTTCCATCTTATATTGTCCCACCACTTTTAGGTCATATTTCATTGTGTTCATGTGCCTCTCCTCTTTACAAACAAACAAACAAACTGGAAAAAATTATCTGAATTTTGTGGAGTTTGAAAAACATTTCTAACTATCTTTTGTGACTGAGATCACTTCAAATTATGTCAGAATATTCAATCATCTTTTCTTTCATAAATAATGTGTTATTGGTGTTTGAAGGTATAAAAAGATGTACACATATTTTGTATCATTATCTCTTTCATCAGGTCCAAAAGATCAATTCATTTCCTGTATCTTTAAATGATATCTGTTGTACAATCATAACGTGCTTAAAAGATGTTATCTTTAATATGTTTTCATGTTTTCTCACCTTTCATAACTCATAAATTGAAAGCCGTACGTCAGCTATACTGACAGAAGTCCTTTTCCATCTTTAAAACAACCATCTCAACGATTTTATCTTTCATCAAAAAGTGTCCCTCAAACTTTTTAGATGTCACATATAATCTTCTTCTTATCATTCATCAAGTTTTCTTTGTATGTTTATGTTCTCTTCAGATTGTCATATTTATTTCTGGATATCCGGTCTTTTGAAATCTTCATGACGTATTTACCCACTAAGATAATCAAAGATAATTTTTTCTAACGATTAAAAATTCCTCAAATTTAGTACCTAACACAAAATACAAGAGAAATGTTAAATACTTCACTTTAATTTCCATGGTTGTTTTAGATATTAGAATTCAAAAAGAAAGGCTCAAATCGTTGAATGCAACATGAATGCTACAACCCATTGAGGTCTAAAATTTAGCTTTATTCTTTTGTTTATCAAAACTTTTTTACCCCATTAAACATCCCAATAAAAGCTT
Organism: Dirona albolineata; assembly: GCA_031763155.1. Lineage (NCBI taxonomy): Eukaryota > Metazoa > Mollusca > Gastropoda > Nudibranchia > Dironidae > Dirona > Dirona albolineata. Next base: position 4,855 of record JARFNW010081455.1, read on the forward strand.
TTCAAAAGAATAATAGAAAATATAAAACTTTTAACGTACAGATTTATTTATGCTTTTTGCGATATCTAATGTATAGATATGTTTGAGTTTGTTGCTACTGCTCGCCATCTTTTTTTAACACATCATCTAACTCCTTTCCCCACCCTTAACGCATCATCTAACTGCTTTCCCAACCAGAGTCCTCCACCTGCTGCCAGTGAGGAGAGTGCTCCGGCCACACCATCCGAGACTGCAGAGACTGGGGCAGCAGATGGCTCAGCGGCTGAAACTGGAGAAACGGCGGCTCCTAGCGAGGTGAATACAACAGTTAGATTTTTTACCTCCATGTCGAAAATATTGATGAAGAAAAAGAAAATTATAATGCAGTAGAGTAATAGATGAGCTAACCCTAACTACAGCCCCCTTTCTAGATGAGCTAACTACAGCCCCCTTTCTAGATGAGCTAACTACAGCGTCCTTTCTAGATGAGCTAACTACAGCCCCCTTTCTAGATGAGCTAACTACAGCGTCCTTTCTAGATGAGATAACTGCAGCCCCCTTTCAAACCGTTTCTGTGGTTTCACACCCCTTTGTCATTTCTTTGCCTTTTTGATCTTCTCCTGTCAGTATAGCCCATGGAGTTGGAGAGTTTTTGATTGTGAACATAAAAATACAAAATGGGTGGTTTCTGTCCGAAAATTACATGTTATATATTCTTATGATTATCAAACCTACCTCTACCCTGAGAAGTCGTGAAGAGAATATTTATGGGATTCTAGTGATTCTACCCTCCATGGAAATAGTCTAAGTACTGCCTCTATGATTTGGTTTAAATGGCTCTACGGTCTTGCTTACTGTACTATGATGTATTAAATAGACATTGCCAAAGCAGCATAGTCTACTCTGGGAAGCAACTCATTTTTATGGTTGATAATTTCACTAAATGTTCCCCAAGTTGTGATTGTAGCATAGTATGGTCTCTTTTTTATCTTTTGTTATGTGAGCATCTAATTTATCTTTTTTCCAGACATTGTCTGTGTTTTGTATGTACAGCCGACTTGTTTTGTTGTGGTTTTTTGTTTGTTTTAATAACTTGTCAATGAATACATTAATGATAATTTAAATGGCAATGACTCATACAAACATCACAAAATACACACCAATCCACATAAACGTACACATATACACAAACACACACACAAATATACATCCATGCCACACACTAGAATACACACCAATTCACGAAAACAAAAACAAATCCACAAATATGCTCACAAATGTACACTCATGCACACCCACACCCCAAAAATACACAGCAATCCACACAAACAAACACCAATCCACAAACATGCATATTTATACATCTGTGCACACCCACGCAGACACACCTACCCAGGAGTTGCAGTCGTTAAGCTGTGTAAATAGGTGTATCTCTAATGCAAATGAATGCCAAATCTAAATCTATCTTTTATACAGTCATTTTCTGTCCGCCCATACATGCCAAGGCATGGCTTTTTTTGTATTTATTGAAAATATCAGATTAATGATGCTACATGTCGTCTGCAAATTGTCATAAATCAAGCCTCTACCACTTCTATCCCTGCCCTCTATCTTTGTCAGATTTAGATGTGTACATAGCAGTGATCCAATGATATGAATTTGCCATGACAATCTAAAAATCCTATTTTGCCTTTAGGAATCGGCGCCTTCAACCGTCAGGACTGAATTCAAATGGGAAAATGGAGGAGAAACAGTCTTAGTTAGTGGTACCTTCAACAGTTGGCAAGAAAAGATTGCATTGTCGAAAGAGTAAGTGGCATAGAATTTTGTCCAAATTGCTTTCAACCAAACGTCATTGCATAGTTGTTGTTATATTTTATTTTTAAAAATATTTTTTTGTATTTTTTTTTTCTTTTTCGATATGTTGATTTATTGATAATATATATATATATATGTTAATACTGATGCATATTTCATAAAGAACATAATTTAATGATTGTCTGTTTTGTCACACAGAGGCGATGTTTTCACTGGCTTCATGGATCTCCCTGTTGGAGAACACCTTTGCAAATTTGTTGTGGATGAGGAGTGGGTAGTCAACAAAAACTTGGTGAGTATTTTACGGTGCCCAAAAGGGGGTAATCTAAAACCTTCGGAAACGGTAAAGTAGAGGGAGATAGAGCCTGTAGTCATGGTTATCATGGATAGGCTACAATAGATGTTCCCTGTTGACCAGACAAAAACAAACCACTAGGTTTTTGTTGGCATTTGATTTAATGTTGCTATAGTATGCGCTCAAACATGACAATTTAGATCGATCAGTCATGTTTTATTATTGCTATTTTGGCAGATTGAACAGGACAAGTTATTTAGTTAATTTTTGTCCAGCAACTTGAACTTGCTATTCAGGAACTACTGAAAAAATTATGAAATTGATGCAGAAAATCCTTATTTAGATCAACTTTTGAGAATTTCAAACTAACTGTTTTCCTGGATTGGAACTCCGTTAATGGCATGAGAAAAAATGTTTGTCTGGTGCCTGTTTTGGAATAATCATTTTCTGACTCTGCATTTTCAAATGTATATTAGTTTTTTACCCTTAGACTAATTTTGAATTATTGTTTAATAGAATTTTGGATACAGCTGCATGATGTTGAGTTATTTTTAGTCTAGATTTGAAGAATTTGTGCTTTGAATAGGAAGGAGTTTTTTGTGGGATTATTTTTTTAACTTATTTTTTATTAAATTTTTGTTTCTGCAAAATAAATATAGTACACATTTAAGTTTTATTTTATTTTATTTTTTTCAGCCGATCAAATTAGGCGAGGACGGTCAGGAAAACAATGTGATTTCGGTGAGCTAAGCTGTGAATGGGCTGTGTGTGGGATTAAACTGTTTGCTGTGACTGTTGGGACAGACATGGATTTCTGGATCTTCATCATAGATTATGACAAGAGCAAACCTTGCCAGCAACATTCATCAATTACTTTTTTCCGTTGCATTTGTACGACCATTCAGATTTAATTGTACAATAGAAAATTTTGTTTGAAAGATATCTAAATACATTGCATTCAAACTATATAGTGGTGGGGAAAAATAGCATATATATATATATGCATGGGCAAAAGTTGCCAACAAAATTTATAAATTTGTTTCTATTATATTTGTTATATTTAGGTTTATGCCCCTACACTGCATCTTGTGGTATAAAGGGGACTCGATAAACAACAACAACATATTTAGGTTTATTTGCTTAGGGGAAAAGCATGATATTTAAAAGTTTACAAAACCCAGCTCAAGGACCTTTAAATTTTAATATGTTTTGACCAATTAAAAGATATCATTTGCATCATTTATTTTAATTCATTCATATATTTATAATGACTGGTATAATTTTCTATTTGTCGTATTGTCATTATATTCTATTTAAAATTTTGATTGTTTGGAGAGTATGGAGACACAATTTTCTTTCAAATTGCTCATAAATGAAACTTGTTTTTCTATCCCGAAGAGTGCATGAATGCTGAATACTTACAATATCCTTTGATACTCCTTTTTTTTCCTTCATTACTGTTCATGTTTAAAGCCTCTTTCAACAATGCAACTTAAATGTAAATTTGTGTACATAATTCCATGTTTTTAATTCTGTTTTGAAATTTAAAAGACCAGCAGCATTTCCCAACATTTAGATTACGGTTTATCCAAATTGTTAGAAGACAACTTCTCCATGGTCCAAGCATTCTATGGCAGCTAGTGTCTTTGCCTGTGCTTGACTTAATATATCGCTGGTAAGACTTTAGCTAAAAGTAGGGGGTGATAAAGTGATTAAGCGGAAGTAAATTGTTTTTTAGTTGAAGAAATATGTTCCTTATAGCGGAAGTAATTTGTATCTGGTTCTAATACCTGTCGTGATAAAACTTATTTTTTCCTTCCGGAAATTGTCAAAATGAACTTTAGTGTAAAGGAAAGAACTTGAACTGAACTTTGTAAAGATGCACAAAAATATTTAAAAAATGATTTGTTATATTATGTATGAGTTTATTTACATTTGAATAGATACATTGTGATGTTTATTTTATTGTAATAATCGGGAGGAATTGTCATTTTAGAATAATGTGGCTCTGGGGTTGACGAAATGAAATGAATCAGATTATAATTTTATGTTTTCAAAGAAATGAATATGGTTTTGATAATGATGTGAATTCAAATATGTCTAGTCAAGAAGGAAAACGTACAAAGTCATCCATTTGTCGATTTTGTCTTACAACTGCTTGACGTGGCCCATAACACATAAATAGGCAGATCTGTTTTCAATTTCTCAGCATCTTAATGCATTGACGCCCATCATTTATCATACTGAAGTTCAAATTTACATAAATAGTCTTGAATATATTCTATTTTTGGATTTTGTATTGATGATGACGACTTGTTTCAACTCAATGGAACCATGTCAACCTCAACAAATGTGTGCTAAAGATTGAAAATGAAAATGCTACAGATTGAAAGCTCAATATTCATGAATATAATGATGCAGAGTCGGAAGGGAATATTTTTAGAGATGAATTTTTACAATGATTACCATTTTCGCATCAGTTAAACTCATATCTTCTTTCTCCACTGACAACGTTGACATTTTGCCAAACGATAACTTCATTCTCTTGTTTCTTCGTAGTTTTCTTTAGTATTCACTATTCTTCAGACTGCTCATTGACTTGTCCATGCTTTTCATCACATGACCATTTTTACATTCATGTCGGTTTATGATAAGAAAATTGAATGATCTGTGTCACATGCATCTTTTCTTTATGTGCCTTCAGTAAGATTTTGGTTTTTACAAAACATCTATCAATTTTTACGATCATTATATTTTGCTAAAAGGGTTAAAGTTGTTTTGTTTTTTCCATATTTTTTTTTGGTTTTTTTAATTCCAGCACTTATAATATTATAGTTAAACTGAAAACTTTTATGTTGTAACCTGAATCTCTAAATTAGGATACAATTTTTGGGGGGACAAGCAAAATGAGATGCCAAGCAAATGTACTTAGATGGACTTGAAATCTGTAGAAAATTCCATTTGAAGTTTTATGTTAAATTAATGCAGCTGTTCCTTTTTATTCTTGAATATGTTTTTGCCAACGCTGTGCCAGGAGACTCTGAACGAGACCAACACATAAACTGAAATGGCGTTTTCTATCTTCTTCTTTGTATGTTGATATATGTAATTTATTTAAACTTTTTTTTTTTTTCTTTTTTTTTTATAAGTTATTGTGAGTTGGTTTGGTATTATTTTTTTAAAAAGAAAGACACTTACATTTTATAAGATTAAGTTTAATGCCAAGTCACGTTTGAATGGAGTTTAAAAAGATAGTTTTGCTATTTAAACACGTTCATCTGATTTAAAATGAATATGATCAATTTATTTCTTTAGATAAATGGAGAGGCAAAGTTTGAAAACTTTTCATTTGATGAATGTTGATTGGATTTTGGATAAATGGATTTTTAGGATTTACCATAAATCATGGCGTCACATAATTTTTAAAGCTAAATAATTAAAGGCAATGAAAAAACGTAATCAGGCCTCCAGTCCAGAGATTTGGCAACGGAAATTTGATTTATGGTAATAATAATCATAATAATGATAATAATAATAATAGATAATTATAGAGTTGCCTTTATTTTGTCCCCAAGGGCATTTTGTTCTCATGGTATATTTGGGAAAAGGTCAAAAATAACCCAAGCGTCAGCATTAAATAGTTTTCAATCAACCCTAGATTTCAATCAACTCAAAGAGGGATGGTCAAATTTTTATTGCTCTTTATGAAAAAGTTGATTGTTTACTCTGATTAGAAAATTATAAATGAAAAGTTAACTTAACATAACATTATACTATTGTGTAAAAAAAACTATGTGTAACTGGATTTACAATTTGTTTATCTCTACTGCCCGATCTTCTCTATCTCTTTTCTATTCTATCTCTGTGTCTGACTTATCTTTACTTCTTATCCTATCTGTAAATTTCTTATCCACTCTACTTCTTCTGCTAGAGACTGTCATATATTTTCGTTAACCTTCCTTATAGGGAGGCAAATGAATTATGACCTTTGACATCAGTTCCTATTTTCTTTGTTATCAAAGTGTGTATGCATTGTCTGTCGTAATAAAAAAAATATTTAAAAACTCATGATCAACGACTTTGTTTTGGACAATTACAATTGTTGCCACATGTTTTTGTCATTTTGTTTGCGACTCCAAATCCAATTTATCACTTCAGAGATGTTCCAGAGTTATTTAAAATCCTGAACAGAGAGGGATAGTCGTTTAGGCCATTCAAAACGTTTGAGGGTCCTTGGATTTCAAACAGAGGATGAAGTTTTTGGTATCGTCCTCTCCCTGCAATATTACTGTAAATTTTCAAGTAGGACCAAATTGATTTGTTCACAAACTGTTCATTCAATTGTTTCATTCCAAAATCGGAATACACGATCTATTAGTGTGTAACAAGGAATGAGTTGGGATTTGTTTTCCTCCTTCTCCTTCATAATACTTGTGACCAACATGCCTTCAAGTTAGCTCTTTCTCTTTTTAATGGTTTAAAACATCTGGCAAATGTTATGACGGAGACAGCAGTATTCTCATTGGAAGTAAGAGCCAGGACACTGTCTTCTTTGTGATAATGTCCTGAGTTAAGAAGGGTGACAAATTTGAACAGTGGATTTGGGTTATGCTTGCGTTTGTCTCTGACATCCGCACTTCAAGATATACCAATAGTAATGCTTTTTTTAATTTTGTTGGTACAGTACTTAAAGCATTCTTATGAAAACAATACTGTACTGGGAAAAAGAATCGGATGTGGTAATCAAAATGTGTGTTATGGCCTAATAATAATAAATGGCATTTATATAACACTCAACGATGGTCAATTCAGAAATACCACACAGTATCTACTTCTTTAGAAAGGTGCACCCCCCCCCCCCCCAATCCCAATTGTAATGCATCTCCTGCACACTACATAGTGATCAATTATATTATTATATAGGGATTATTCACGATCATCACCATGCTCTAAGCGCTTTACAGTAGCACATTTGCACCGGGGAAGCAAAGAACACTCAACAATGTTAATGTGTGTGTGTGTGTTCGGCAGGGCAGTGAAAGGGTTAAAGAAATGTTGAGACATGTAGTAGTAGTAGTAGTGGTAGTAGTAGTAATTTAGTAGTAGTAGTAGCAGCAGCAGCAGCAGTAGCAGTAGTAGTAGTATTTAGGAGATTCAAAGACGAGTATGGAATGTACATTCATTACGCTGGAATAGATTACAAGGCTGGCAACAATGTCACTCAATTGCCGAGGGGTCTCATTAGATTCAATAATTAAACAAAGAAAGAAAGAAAATCCATCAAATTACGTTTGGCAGCAATAGAAAGGTGCACCCCCCCCCCCCCCACCCACCAAAAAAAACACACATTCAATGCAATGCATCTCCTGTACACCACATAATGATCAATAATTTACTATTCTATGCCCTTACTCCAATGTGCCCGAGGCTTGACAGATAAATAATAACCTAGGGGGTTTTCTTTGGATAGACCCAAACGAGATTTTGGCATGATGCCGTTGCGTGTCTAATAGAGCTGGAGGTGAGCTAGATAATGTATAGATAGACAGGTAGGGACGCGCAAAATAAAAAAATAAAAAATTGCTATTAATTTGTCCACAAGGTCATCGACAGCATCGCATTGTAGGCAATAGGAGTTTCTTTTATTGCCCAAGGACAACACAAAATGCCGAATGTCAGACTCGAACCCCGCCATCCGCGTGGTTAGTACAATGTCTTAACCTTTTGGCCACCGCGATTCCTAATAATATATCATAAAGCGCGGAGCTTTGACACATCTTGATCTTAATGGATATTACGAAATACTCACATCCACCGGACAACAATTCAATCTTAACATAAAGAGAAGTATTGATTTAAAGTCCGTATGTTGTTGTTGTTGTTGTTGTTGTTGTTGTTGTTGTTGTTGTTGTTCATCGAGTCCCCTTTATACCACAAGAAGCAGTGTAGGGGCCAATCATATGTCAAGCTCTGAAAGGTGCACATGACAAATGGAAGTTAATCCAAATGACAAGGACTAACACCACTCATCACCTTAAACATGGCTAGACAGTCTCTGCATCACAAATTAAAGACGAGCAGGTGGTGAGCCCACTGCGTCCAAACCTCTTTACCAGTAAATTTGACAACAATGTACCATGAGGTCCATACATTTTACCAATAAACACTTTGCTCTTACCCCAGTGGTTATTCTTCAGTTACAGGACAACTGGGAGTGGCCACCTGGGCATAATAATGATAATGATAATAATGATAATAATAAGAACAACAACAACAACACCACCACCAACAACAACAACAACAACAATAACAACAATAATAATAATAATAATAATAATAATAATAATAATAATGATACTACTACTACTACTACTACTACTACTACTACTAC
>JARFNW010081565.1:0-13328 GCA_031763155.1 Dirona albolineata
GACCAAGAATGATCCAACCCGGTGTCCAGACAAGGTTCTTCCTTCTCCTGGACCCACACCTCCAACTTAATGAAAATTGTACATGTGGGATTGTGGTGGTGTGGGCGGGGAGATATATAGATATATATATATATAATTTTCCATTGCAAGGGTTCATGGATATAGTGCCAGTATTGCATATTTAAGAGTTAGTAGGTGTGACCATTCGTTGGGTTGTTTTCTATTCCCTGTGACTTTAAAATTAAGACTACCTTGCCATAGTTAGCTCTGTATTTATAATATTTAACAGTATCTGACTTACTTTTTTAGAAACACTGAGAGGAAGTTGTAACCCGTGCGCATTGCTGTTTCATATGAAGTGACAATAACTAAATCCTTTTCACTTTGTGTATTTTGGGCCTGGAAAAAAGATAAATCATAGAGATGAGCCACTAAAACAAATTTGAAGTAGAGGAATACATAATTTCATGCATAATTGAAAGAGATAATTATAAATTGACTGCTTTTTTAAAGTTGCCATGATGTTGGGTCAAGTTTGCCTACTGGAGACAAAAGTTTATTTGAGTGACTTATGGCTAAGGATGAACAATACACAGTCAATGTTATAGAGGGAAAAATCAATACTGGTCGGAATGGCGAAGGAGGAAGAGAAGTAAGAGAGATAAAAAGGGAGGGGAAGAGGTAAATCAATGTCATTGTTAACCTCTTCAGTGCTCGATCCTTTTTCTTTGACCTTTTTGCTTTTGTCATCTTCTTCACTGGCATCATTGGTAGGCAATTGAACCACACACTGTATCAACTGCAATGCCAGTGCAGTTACCATCTGTATTGACTCATCCGAGTTCAACCTAAAATTTGAAAACAAGAACATAGTTATACATTCATGAATTAATCGCTAAAATAATTTTTTACTTGTGTCATGGACATAACAATTTATTAGTCACTGTAAATGTCTACATAAGTTTAAATTCTATTTCACTCAAAAGATGATGAAGTATCGCCCTCACCTATAGTTTCTCAGGTTTCTTTTGCTGGATGGTAACCGAGCCAAACTTGCAAAGATATCTTCTAAAATGAGCTGCCTATGCTTGGAGTAGCGAGAAAATACCTGGAAGAAAAAAAAGAGGAAACAAATAAAATATCAAATAACTGACTCTCCAGTGTTTTGAAATATATCTAAGTTATTGACAACAAAGTCAATTTGTGTCCAATCAGGGAACAATTGAGTACTTGAATGTTCATACTGCAGCCTCTATCACTGTTGTCAATTCTCAGCTCATAACTCAGAGGTACATTCATTAAGTTATTCCAAAACTTTGGAAAACAGCCACAATAGAATTGATCAGATAATATACCAGGTGAAACCCGAAAACCAAGAGATTTTCACTAGTTTCTTACTACAAAAGCTTCCCAAAAATTAACTTAATGGTCATTTCAATGTAAGGAATATGCCTTATCTATCAGGTTCATTTCAGGTCATGTTACATCGTTCAAACCTGAATAAATAGGTTCTTTTTTGTGTTTGAGTTTAATAGTTTTCTTTTTTGCTTAGCAAAGCACTTATTATTACCCATAAAATCTGGTCCTCACACCACAAAGTCAAATGAAAAAATATGCATCATGTAATGTAAAGAAAGCATAATCATCATAATTCATTTACTCACTGTTGTAACAAGTTTCATTGCTGTCAACTGCAATTCACTTATGTTTTCCACAAAGAAAGTTGAAACACCCAAAGATGAAACCTACGAGAACAAATAAAAATTTGTTAAAAAAACCACACCAATACAATAATTTAAACAAATTAAGTTTGCAAACAACACAAAATCTTAAGGTAATATGAAGAGAGTTTTGTTTTGTCTTCGTCCTCTTGAAGCCTCAATTTATTCCTTATATATCATCTACTTACCATTGGCTTCAGCGGGTTTTATTATATTTTCCACGATATGAAGAGAACAATCTACAATTAAAACATTGGTCTCCATGACCCCAGATTAAAATTCAGTCAATTGCTGGATTCAAACTCCTATCCTTGGAGAAAAGTAAAACCAGCAAGCATACTTCAAACAAGCTATTAATTTTAAAAAAAAATTTTTCAAGTCTTAAGTGGAAAAAAAAGAAAGAAACCAATGATAAAAAAGACAAAACACATCCACTAACCTGTAGAATAGTTGTATCTGTCATTTCCTGGATTTCCAGCAATGATGCTAGGGAGCTAACTAAATCACACATTTTGTTATAGAGTGTGATGGTAGACTTGTGCTTCACAGAGCCAGCCCTTGCCCTTTTAGCTTTCAGACTGCCGTGATATCCATCTGGGAATCAAGTGGGCAATACAGAATGAATGATTGGGGAGACAAGTCATGCTTTTTTATTTAATCTTAAAATGCAGCAATTACTATTCCATGAGCTTTGTTCATAGAAGACTTCCATGCACTGCTAGCACAAATTAGTTGTGACAATCCTTCCCATCTCTCATTGACACATCACAACTTCACTCACCTCCTTTTTTAAAGATGCGATGACGCTCGTCTTAGTCAATGCAAGCTATTGTCATGAATATACATTCTTGTCAGAATTAATTACCTATGCCACAACTGCATGCAATAAATAAAGTTATCTTGTAGCTAAAGTCACTCTCCAAGTCGATTGGACCATTAAGAAAAAGAAAGAAGAAAAGAATGGATATATGTAAAATATAGCAGTGGTTGCAATTGCAAGTACAAAAATAGCAACCATAAATTCTGTGTAAAAAGAAAATAGACGAGATAATGTTTTCAAATTAACCTGCTCAGTATTCTCTACCTCATTTAAATAAATTATACATTTGATGTCTTTTGGACTGTCAGATAATGTCTCCTCAGAAAGTATAGGTTACCTTTTGCTTTGGGGTCAATTTTGTAGACAGGGTCAAATTCTGGATAAATGGTGTTGTGCAGCTGGAACTTGGAATACACTATGACCCTTTCTATCACATCCTCCAAGTAGACTTGTTTTGGCATGTTTTTGCCAGTCATGACAGACATGGCAGTCAAAGATGCATCCATGCTGCGCATCACACGATCCATTGAAAGCTGACGCCACAAACGAGATTCTTCTTCATCCTCTTCCTGATATCAAAGAGTAAAAACAAACAAATGAAATATTATTTTTCTAACCCCCACCCAAAAAAGACCCCTACCCGCCAAATAATAAATCAAAAGAAAACAAATGATAGATTCAACTTGAGAAAATAAAGAGGAGAAAGACAAACCTGATTGATGTTAGGAGTAACTCGACATCCATCCCGCACATTCCACAACAGTATTGTCAACAACTTGACCAACCGATCAGCTGGAATCTGAATAAACATAACATAAAATATAATATTAACTAACCAAGAACAAATATAATAAAATGAATTACATCTAAAAATGATTCACTTACTATACGATTATTCAAGACTTCACGTAAAACAGAAAGGGAACCAAAAACACATAATGTTATGTCATCAGCAGGTGAAGAAGCAAAATATAAATCACACAATCAAATTCTGTCATCTACCATTGAAAAATTACCTGACTAAGGGCATTCATGGTTTTGAGTTTTGCAGATTCCCCAGAAAGATCACTCAACAACGCTCTGGATATGAGAGACTCTCTGGGACACTCAGTATCCTCATCATCTGAAGAAAGAAAAGAGGAACATAGAAGATGCAACAAGTTACTTCATAGCTTCCAACAATATAAAAAAATAATACCCATTTCTTATTGTAAAAAAAATTGCAAGAAGCTACTAATCAATTGAAAGAAAGGAAAAACAAAATCAGAAATAAAAAAGTTGATTCTACTTCAGCTAACAAATCCAATCAAAGCAAACCCATAGCAAAAGAAGACAGATCGAGAGATATAACTAAAACTTACTGATAGTTTCTCTACAATTTCACATACCTTTATCCATGCTTGCAAAGTTGGCTTCCTCAGCAGCATCCAGTATGTGATCCACGCAACTGTTGAACTTTTTGAACATAGGACTGTCAAGCAAATCTTCTAAGCTGACAACAGGCTGAAGTAACCTCTTTTTGGACTGCTTTGCCTTTTTCATCATTGCATCTAAAAAAAAAAACCATTGTGAATTTCCCAATTGCTACAACTGCATTTTACTTATTGTCTAATCCCGGACCAGCCACAAATTTTATGCCAGTGATGAGTATACATTCTGGAAGAAAAAGCAATTTCAAAGATTTGTTCTCAAAGAAGAAAAAAAGATAAAGAACAAAACAAACACATACTCCACATACTTTATCATATTCAAAGCAATGTCCTCTTTCAAACTTAACTTACGTTGAGCTCTTTCCTCCTCTTCTACTTCAACAAATTCTGAAATCGAAGATGCGTCGTCACTTTCCACTGAGTGCTTTCTTTTCTTTGCTGAAAATACAGGTATGAAGAACAACATCTATGCATTAACATATGCTTGAATTTGGCAAATAAAAACATGTATCTATTAAAACAGCCCAGGTGGCACTTCTCAGTTCTATAACTGAATAGAAACCACTAGGGTAACAGCAAAGTGTTTATCGGTAATATGTATGGACCTCATGGTACATTGTTGTCCAATTTACTGGTAAAGGTATTTGGGCGCAGTGGGCTCATCACCTGCTCGTCTTTAATTCCTGATGCAGAGACTTTCTAGCCATGTGTTAGGTGATGAGTGGTGTAAGACCTCATTGGCATTTGGATTTACTTCCATTTGTCATGTGGCCCCTACACTGCTTATTGCTGTATAAAGGGGACTCGATAAATAAACATCTATTAAAACTGGACACAAACCAAGACCTGTACGTCCTGGCCTATTTTTCAGCAGATAAAGCTGACTACAGAAAACAAAGTTGGAAGTAATAAGGCAACAGATAAGCCATAGAATACCAAAGCTACAATAATGATATATAATACCATACACATATGCAGTAACAATAAAGCCTTTTACTTAAGTCAACCAAGGGAATTCCAAATAATCTATTTCAGTTCGGCACAGAGTAACTCATGTTTTGATTCATACCTGCCCTATTTTTGTAAGTGTCCTCACTCCTCCGGTTCCTTGAGACCTGAAACAACATGTCACCAGGAGCTGCCCTTGAGATATTGTAAAAAGACTCTTCCCTTTTCCGTTTTCGAGAGTCGTTATCACAGTCGGTTTTTACTGCAAATAAAATAGACAATAATAGCAAAATGAAATCTAATCAAAATGATGAATTCAATGGACAACTATGGCGATGTCATCAACTAGTGATTACCTAACTTTAACATACAAAACCATTTTGCACATTGTAGATAAAATGTTTACATTTTTTATCGTAAAAAATCATATGTCCATATTATTCATCAATAAGGAAAAAACTCAACTACATCATTACTAAATAAATGTTAAGAACAAGACTAAATCGAGCAAATAAACATGACAAGAGCTATTCACATCATTACAATGTAATTTTTTATTATGAGGACTGAAGAGCAGCTTACCAGATCCACCCTTGCTAATTGTCTTCAACATCTGAAACAAACAAAAAATAAAAATAAATAAAAATTAAAAAAAAGTATAATAAACCATCAGTAAGAATGAGTTAAGAAAACTTTTCAAAACAAAGATATAAACATCATAAATAAGTTCATAGGTGATAAAGAAGTGAACATTTCTAACCTATACAATTACATAGTAACATCTCATTCATGAAATCAGAATGTAAGGAACAAACAACAAACTCAAATATATATATTTAAAAAAAGTTATGGTACTTTTACTTACAGACGGATCCAACATCTCCAGCAGCACAACGGGCTCACTCTTTTTGTTTGAATCTGTCCCTTTATCCTTGTGAGCACTGGACTCAGAACTTTTGCTCGGTTCAGAGCTCAAATGGGGTGGTAATGGTAGACGCCTGACATTTGTATTATGCTGATTTCGAATATCATTCAACATAATCACAGGTTCAGCACTTTCCAAAGAGTCAGGAAACTGACTTTGGTTCTGGACCATGTCTGGAACGAAGGATTGAGATTCCTCGGGATGCTGAAATTGGTCATTGCCATTATTTGTCACAAGTCGTGGATTTCTAAGGCGTTTGTGATGCCTACTTAATGTCTCCGAGTGACCAGCAAACGACGAGGCAGGAGAAGGGTATTGGTGTGGAATCACTCTTTCCGCAGCAGTTGCTTGTGCAGGACTTGCAACTGAAAATATGAAACAATGTTAAAAACAGATCAATTATTTATATGCATTCTCCAATCTGTTGTTCTGAAATAGAAAATATAGGCCTAAAGAAAAGAAAAAAAATGTACACAGATTCACAAGAAATAACTTTCAAAGCCAAGATTTTTCACATGTAAAATCATTTCTATGAAGACCTCAGAAATAATGATGCTACTGAATACAATAAATGATGACGGAGGTCATTACAGCATTATACAATAATCATTAATGTGCATTCAAGACTTCCTGTTTATAAAACGAATTGGTGTAAATAAGCAAACAATACGCAGAGACTCTACAAAGTCCATAAGAGAACTAACAATATTTATTACCTGCATTAGCTTGATGTGATGAAGGACCCGATGACTGACCAAACCCAGCACTGGTAGCGGGATATGGACTGTTACTGGGTGATGCGTATAGGTTATTCTGGTATCGAGGAGACTGGGATTGATTGTATCTGCAGATGAATCATTGCAGAAACATTGTAAAAAAATATATATTTAAAAAATATCTCCCTTACACAATTTTCATTTGCAACAAAAACATCAGGACTAGAGTAAAATGTACAGACCTGCCACTACATCAAACCTAAGAATCAGGACCACAATTGTTAACTAAAATATATGAGAGAAGAGATCCCACAACAGACAAATCAACCGTTGCTATTCAACATTGTCAAAACAACCTTTTAAACATTTGAGATAATATCCTAACTAATGTCCAACAAATAATCTATATCAACAGCAGGTGTTCTTATTCATCAGTTATTATCATGTCACAAACTTAAACTGTAGATAAAAATATATTCTGGACAATATATCACAAGATCTCCATCTGGGCATGTCTGAAAAAATAAATAATTACCGTGGCGAATTCCGCTGCTGGTTGTATCCATGTGGAGAACCATGATGAGGAGACAGGCCAGGTACAGAACCTCTTGGAGCTTCTTGGCATGGCACATATGGTTGTTGACCCATAGCATTGGAACCTGACATAATACATTAAGAAAATATGCTCTACTCAATTTGAAATTTTCAACAACACAAAAAAAATGATGACAAATACTGAATACAAATATGACAAACAAATGATGTTCATCTCCCATATTCATGATTCAATGACTTTTTATAGTTTATTTTATGCTGATATAACTACTCTCTGAAGTAAAGCAATACAAATTCAAAGAATCTATATCTAAGTACTTAATGATAAAAATTGTTATCAATATGGACCCAACTAAAACTCACCGTCACCACATGCATTGCCTTGAAATATTTGAGGATCATTTCTGAAAACAGCTTGCAGTAATCCAGGAACCTCACCCTCCAAATTACTGGTGCTAAGATTGTCCTTCAATTCTCTAAAAGAGGGGGGGGGGGGAGAAGAAAATTAAATAAGACAAATCTCGAAAGACAGAAAAAGAGCTGATATGTGAAGAGGAAGACAAAGAACACAATATAAAGTAAACAGACTTGCTACTGTTGTCAGACCATTACATAAAATTATCTGAAACTTACATGCATAAACCCAAACACACTACTAGTCCTATCCAATTTGTTACCCTGTTTCAATCGAGACTTAAAAACTATGACAGGTGCCTCATGTCGATCAGGGTTCTCTTCATCAAAATTCAGAGTTGTTTCGAAATTTTATGTCTAGAAACCAAGCAAGTCTTAAATCATTTTCTGGAACAAGAATTAGTTTCTGACATCCTCACTGCATGATATCTAAGAGGACAATTAATCTTCCACCCCACAGCCCCATCCCCTCCTAATGAAGACGTTAAGGGGAAAGTAAAGGGGTGTTATATGTATTACATTAACGACTGTATTACCATTGCTCAATGGAAACGACAGTTAACTGCAACTATTTCCCCATTCATACAAAGAAGCAATTAAACAATGTGGATTGTACTCTATAAGCTGTTTGGTTTGCTACCCCACCACTGTCACCAAAATAATACATTCTACACCAATGATGGGTGAGAACACTGTCTATATCCCCTGATGAATTAGAAAGTCATGATGATATGACTCAGTAAGTTCAGGAACCAAAGTTTACCCACTCAACCATCTGATTCTGATGATGCATGAGTTTAATCTAAATCAATAACAAAATATAACTTAATATTCTTAAAATATTTCTCGCCATCTTCTAACATTTGGAATGCTAATAAAAAATGTTAAAAAACAATAACAAAACATTTTTCTATATTCCCAAAATCAAAGTAGTTACATGTATCAATGCATACTTCTATGATAGAACAATGAAATATTTTAAAAAATCACAATTGACTTACATTTGACTGGTGTTTGTCTGACGCAAAGCATGGGCAAGCTGAGCTGCCAATCCATCATCAGATATTCCCAAAAGGTGATGAGCACCTTGTGTTATACTCGAATTGTATAGCAGACTTTTATTCTGAACTGTTTGTGGTAAGGGCGTGGGTAAAGGAAGTTGAGGCAATACTGAAAAATAAAAGTCAGGGAAAGCCATGAAGCTAAGACCATTAACCAACTTTCCAATGATTCATTTATTTGGACTGCATGACTAGAATTTGATCAGAAAACCGTTGCAGATAAATCACAGATTTAACAATTAAACAATGCTTTCTTTTGTGCACCGAAAGTTGACTGCATATCTATCATCAGAAGTGGGCCTCAAGTTTCGCCATTGAAAGAACTTATGACACCTACTTGACATTCCATCCAGTCCAATACAAAAAACTTTGCCATAACTGACAAGGCATTGTATAATTGTGACATAGCAAATGCTACACTATGCTGTATAGGAAGAGAGAAGATGTGGAATACAATTCTATTTTTAACACGAAGGGGTCATTAATTTTTAGGGGTTGGCCTGACTTGAAATTTCAATATTTATTTCATGATCTCAGTTTCAAGTCTTGAATCCTCAACCCTATATGCACTTACCAGTGACCAGGTACCACACCCCAACCTATCACAACCATAACGCCTCCCTGCCCTCCAGGTTTTGAGTTGTGGGTCATCCTACTCACAATGCCTTAATTACATAACCCACTGTGCACTCATCCCAATTTTCATACTTTCACTGAGACAACAAATTGACCATCAGGTTACCCTGACTATTAAATCACTGCACTCAAGACACCCGCCCTTGATCAGGGTTGATTGATAACAGTTCATTTCACAGCCCTACCCTAGACAATGCACTTGATTTTACACAATATTGGCCAACCTGTCTCAACTACAACGAAAGCACTTGTTCATGTCATGTTTCACTGAGACAAAATTTACTACAGGATAAAAGTGGAGAGCATGCTATTCCTTTATTTCTTTATATCTAAAACTTAAAAGTCAATTCGGAACGAAACTGGAAAACTGACTAAAAACAGTCTACACATGATTGCCATTGCATTCATTGTAACAAATAAATATCTGACAAGGAATGCAAGAGAAGGGCTTGAGAATCATAATTTTCTATTCAAATTGCAATTTCAACTTTTGATGTGAACAATTACCACCATGGAACACAAATGCATACTTACAATCAGTTAAACTAGCCACTCCAGCTAAAGTGGTAATGGGCACACTTGGGGTTTCTCCGTTCATGGTATTTTCAAGACATTCTTCATGAAAGGAGAGATCTGGAGAAAAAAAATGATGTATGTAATGAGACTAAAATAGGCAGACCTTATTCAACTTAGTGTATAAAAGAAATCCAACAAATTTTGATGGTGCAAAATTGAAATCTGACAGCCAATGGTAAGAGCCAGACCAAGTAGAATATAAATGCTATATATTTTTTCTGTAACAGCGGCCACTTTACGTTAAAAGAAATACTCATCAAACAGGGAAGAAATTCATTAACTTATAGAGCTTGTAATTTCTTATCCAAAAAGCAAACATCAAAAATACCCCACAGTGCATAAATATGAGAGAGCTTGGGTCTCACAAGGAATGTCACATTTACAGAGCTGCCAACCTATATTTGTGGCTCATAGTAATCATAAGCAGAGTTCACAGTATTTTGGCAGTCCTCGCAGTAATTATTTTACGTGTAAACCCGAAACGTTCTTTGTTCTGTTACTTGTTTTACCTTTGAAGTTATACCATTTTCCCCCTTTTTTTGCATACCTTCTACCTCTTTGTGATTTTACCTAAATATCTAAATTGGTGGTGGTGTAGTGATGCTGCTGCTGTGGTGTAAGTGGTAATGACGCAGTCCTCACCCCTTCTATCCAGCCCACAACCGATAACGCACGACGAACACCTACAACACGATATAATATTGTAACAATATACTGTTCAAGGTCATTGACTGCCTATCAAACTGCGATTCATACTATCTTTTTGCATTCCTTAAACTTCAACGATCTGATGACTTGTGTGATCGAGAGAGGAAAGGGGCGGGCGGGTGAGAGGCAGAGAGACGGTTGTCACATGCGTGGTATTTTGTTACTATACACAAGTAGAGCTAGTGCAGTTATGTAACGTCATTTATACGTCAAGTTTGTTTAGTTGTCCGTTTGTTATTTAAATAAACACGATGACGGGCATCAATGACTTGAAAAAACCCCAGAAAGTTCATTTTCAGGGGCAGTCGGTAAAAAAATGCACAGATCAGTGAGTCTGCGAACGCCTGCGGTCACTGGTAATATCATAAATGTAGCAGCGGCTCTTCCAAGCTGAAAACGCATGGTTACGCCATCCATTGCACCGGACAGTCCATCAAATGTACGATTACGCTAGTCATTGCAAAAACCGGACAAAATTCACAGAATCACCACAGATTGATGTAACAATCGAGAGCCAACTGGTCAAACCACTGCTTTGATCTCACTGACGCGACGTATATTTTCCAAAATTAAAAGAAGCCGATCAGATTGGGTTGAGAGCCGTAATTTCTGGCGTACTGCCAGTAACCCGTAATTTTGGCTGACTCGCCGTAATTTATTACAACAAAACCATAATGTTGACAGCTCTGCATTTATTAAGATTATGCAGGACAACTTTGAGAAGACTACAGATAGTAAGTATAAAAGCATCATAACAGCCAAAATGAAATAATAACAATTAACATGAAACAAACATCTATGGTTTTCTAACAATTTTTTACATCGAGCGAGAGACCTACAGAGCGCCAGCATAATATAATGGCAGTGTCATAGAAAAAGATTTAAAAGCTTAATCTTTAAAATCTTATGAATGTATTCGGAATGAAAATACCATAATAACTTAATTTTAAATGTTAGGCCCTAATAATACTAATAAGTGCCAATTGAATTTTTTTGACATACTAATAATAATACTAACACTACCCAAACGGTTAACTGACTCAGACAAAACATGCAAACTATCGCACCCCTTTCAAAACTCTGATTTCCGCACCCAAAACTAATTTTGTTTGCATTGTTCCTCCAGTTCCAGCGTCCAGACCAGAGGATGGAGAAATGAAGTAAAAAACAGAAAGTGAACTCGGGCAGGTGACGAACACGGGAGGGGTACAGTGCTTTAGATTAAAGATACCACACTATACAAAAAGTGTTCTAACAGAACTTGTCACAAACTAGAATAAGACCAACTAATCCTGAATTTGAAATGGTTGCAGGAAACCCAAAGTTCATGAAAAAAATAAAGATTTCAATTTTGACTAAGATGATGACCACAGTCACAGGGAAATTGAAGATCAGCTTCTCAAAATATACATGACTTAGATTCATAGTGATATGTCTCTGTTACCATTAGATTATCCAATAGTAATAGAGCTAGAATCTAGGTCTAAAAAATATATAATCCTTTTTAATTTTTAACAAAAAGACTGACACTTGACGACACCCGGTCTCGTCCCGGTGTGCCAACCACAACACACCAATCTGCTGATGCTCTCACCAACCTAAGCCTAATGCTGGGGTGCATGCAGGTTTCCCCAATGACTTCACAACAAGCAGTCGACTTCAAAACATCAGGCAGTTTCCATTTATGTATTAGCTAGATCATTCTAAAAGAGATGGGAGAAGAAAGTCCTCAGGTAGTGAGACCTGCCAAGGATCTAACTTAAACTAAGATGGGTCTGGCTACTTTTTTCAGACGAACTGACAGAATTTCAGAATTTAGGTCAACATGGCATCGTCACTTCACTTGATTCCATCGATTCCTCAGACCAGTGAAAACTTGATATGAACCAATGTCAATGCAATACCGATGGTAAAAACATACGATCAAAGCACAAAGAAAAATCCCAACTCCCTAACATCTTTGCGAGACTGGGCTAACGAATAATACAGCCTCTTGCTAATAAATACTCATTCTCAAACCAGGATGATGTGTGTGTAGTTGAACTTGAAGCATGACAGCGCGCATTAATCTCAGGGGGTGCAATCAAAACATTCAAAACAAAGACATATCGACTATCGATTATATCTCAATAATTTCGTTTCAAATATATGACAAATTTGACATTAGTGCAACCCATCTCACCAAAAAATTGGAATAAATAATGAAATAACCAGCAAAATATTGTCCGTCACTCGGCACTTCCCAAATGTGTAAGACACAATCGTCCATTGTTGACATGTTACTCACCTGTGCAAAAACACCTTCAATCCAGGATAAAGAAGCTTTTCTTAGCTCAACTGATGCACCAAACGGATCATCTTTCATTAATTAATATCCTTCAGATACATCCATAATGAAATTAACAATGTAAACACAAGAATTTGAAGAATAATTCCAGGAATCGAACATCACCCCCGCGCCAAAATTTAGCACAACCTAACAGCATTTTACTAGAGGAACATCCACAGTAAGTAGTTCAAGAAATGTGTGGAATTGTATATAAAATTGAAAAACAACAATTCATGCAAAGTTTCAGTAGCTAAATGATAACATTTCAATTGTCATCGTTATTTCATGATAAATATATTCTCTTTAAAAAATGAATAGGCCCTGCTGTGGTTTCTGCGGATGAATTCTATGAGTCTTTATTTTGGACAATGAAAATAGTACCGAAAGACCATGGAATCAACTGAACCAATGCAACAGATAAACAACTTCATAGGCGACAGCACCAAACTTGCCAAACCCCCCCTCCCCCCCCCCCCCATGGGATTGTTT
>JARFNW010081676.1:2344-13325 GCA_031763155.1 Dirona albolineata
GGATTGACCAGTCAGTAACAACGACCTCCCCTCCCCCCCCCCCCCCATAATAAATAAATAAATAAAAATAACATAAATTTGAAAGTGCGGAGGTGAAAGATTTTAAAGACCAGCGAGAGAATGGTATGAATGTTTCTATCATCTAAAAAGAAAAAAAAGAATAAATAATAATAATAATAATAATAATAATAATAATAATAATAATAAAAAGCCAAAAGGAAAATGTGGGGAGTTAAGCTACACAAGGAGGAAAGAAAATGAAGTAGGAATAATATATAGATACAGTACTAGCACTATAAAAATCAATGGACAAGCAGAATGATGAAGCCGAGAAGTGCTGGAGGGTAGTAAATGGTGAAAATAAGTCGCTGTTGGTTGGTATCTAAAACTGGAAGCACTGATACTGACAGACATTGGAAATAATAATAATAATAATAAGCACATGATTAAATAAATGAGTGAGAAATAACTACTACTGTGACCAACAAAAATTAAAAAGAAAAAAAAGAAAAAAAGAGAGAAAAAAATGGAGCAACAAAAGACTTGTTAACTAAAAAAGTAATATTAATATGCACGTTAATAATAATAAATAAAAACAAAAACAAACAAACAAAATAATTGACCGGACAAATTTGAAACAAATTTTGAAAGCAGCAGCAGTGTTTTACATTACATACATGGGATGTTGGTGTGACATAAGCCTAACAGGGAATTAACTAAACGAAATATTAATTTCACACATCCATAATCTATACATCTTAGACCAACAAAAAACAGTGGCTTTAATAAAAAACATTTTTCTTATCACCTGGGTTTGATGTCCAAATACATTAAGTTTAAATTCCGCGACCATTTATTTATGAAAATTCCCTCTTATACAAATTACGTCAAACCTTTTCAAGTATACCTTTGACTTATGAATGTTAAAGTATTGATGAGGATGTGGACAAAATCATGTCAACAAACGTGTGGGACGAGGAACCATAATATAACATAAACAATATACTCGATCCATATTAGACGTCAGATTGAAAAAACACATCCTCTATCTGCTTGTATTTCATTCCTATCTGCTTGTATTTCATTCCTATCTGCTTGTATTTCATTCCTATCTGCTTTTATTTCATTCCTATCTGCTTGTATTTCATTCCTATCTGCTTATATTTCATTCCTATCCGCTTATATTTCATTTCTATCCGCTTATATTTCATTCCTATCTGCTTATATTTCATTTCTATCCGCTTGTATTTCATTCCTATCTGCTTGTATTTCATTCCTATCCGCTTATATTTCATTTCTATCCGCTTGTATTTCATTCCTATCTGCCAAGCAATGGGGGGAAAAAAACCAAACCAAAACATTAACATCAATTGACATTACATAGATGCCTATCCTAACAATAATTCTAATACAAATTAATACAGTTTTGGTTTTGCTGCTTTCCAAACCCGGAATCCTCAGTGTCCAATTTTGAAGTAGTATCAATCCATTAATGTATTCTAGTTGTTCAGGAAACCATTGATCAGATATACATATAAGTACAAGTGCCCAACACACAAATATACAAATATTGACAAATAAATGGACAAAATTTAAGTCCACAGAATGGCTATGACAGTAGCTAGACATGAACCAACTAATCACATTTTTCTTGATTCAATTTTACGTTACATCCAATTTCAACAGAGACTAGAAAAATCATTTACTGATGACAAAAAGTCGGGAATTTGGGGTGAATTAAAAAAACAAACCACAATACGACAATGGGACATTTTGATCCCTATTCTAATTTTATATTTCAGTCAATTCTTTGCTGAAATTAACATTGAGACAAAATCTGGTACAACAGTCAGAAGTAAAGAACGGCTAGTCTGATTGTGTACATCATGTCATTGAAAACAAACTATATATTGGAATGCATTAGAGGGATCCTAAAGACAAAAACAAAACAAGCTACGTAACGGTACCCTTGTTCCTCCTTAACGGAGGGAGGGTTTTACAATGGAAAATAGTCTTGGGTAGGCTTGAGATGATAACTACATACATTTACCTATGTAATGTATATATATATATATATATATACACATTCGTACATCAACAGTTATTTCTAAACAAAGACCAACAAGAACAAGAAGTCGGTTCGTTTCGTCTGTACACAAACCAAAGAAAAAGGACCTGGAATCTTATCTAAACCTGTTACAGAACATCTGGATCAACGGATTGACGTGACATCTAATCCAAGTAAAGCTACCGTAATTTACAACACCACAGAGGAAAACTTCTTCTAACTTAAAAAAAAACAACCAAAAAACCAACACAAAGTGCTGTCACTATATAGTGATGGTGATGTACACCGGGGTGGGGGGTGGGGGGTGGGGGTGGGGGTGGGGGAGTATAACAGTAGAGGACACACAAAAAGAATGGACAATTATTGTCAAAAAGTCTGAAAACTACTTTATGTAGCAGTCATTGATTGTTCAAGGAAATTGTCAGCACATTCTCAAACTCTACACGCTTTGTCAATGAAAATGAATCTAGAGCAAAAGGTTATTTGTAATAGTAATAGTATTACTGATAGTAATGGTAATAGTCATCATTTATTTCTATAGCAGCACACAAATCAACAAATTGCTCTAAGGAACTCGACACAAGACAGTAAAATACAGTAACCAAGTCATGTATATCTATTGAAATATAATATATATATATATACTAACAATAACACTATAACAACGGCAAACAACTGACGGGAAGGTTATACAATTTTGTTGAAGAGTTTGATTTATAGGATCGTTTTGAAAGATGTAAAGCTTTCTAAATTTTCATGACAAAACTTTTTTTGGCTACTTTAGGACCTTCCTTTCTCGTTATTTAGTCCAACACTATCCGTGACTCAAAAGTCAGTTTTCCATGAACTGCTAGCGATGGTTGTCTGTTTCGGTTCCTTTGCTGTGAGGCAGTTTTGAGACACCTGCAATTTTTCCACCACGAAACCTCACTGTGACTGTCGATGCTGATTCATTTTGTTTTCGTCCTGGTGGTTCCCAATCTATCATCCAAATCTAATCCATCTTAGTTTTCAACTTTCCATGCATACAGTATAATATATTTCTTATCATATCCTGACTTGTCCTGTTCTTGATTTGCAGATCTTCCCTCTTGTCTTTTTTTAAATAGTTTGTTGACTGCAGTAAGATGTAAGAAAACACCTTCAGATAATCCCTCTTCAACTAACAATTCTTTCTAATATACGATGACAAATTAGATTATTATTACGATTATATGCAATTAACATCATAGGCAAACCTGGAAACACTTTGAAAGTATCGCACAAGACAGAATGAATAGTTTTCTTTCACTACAGAGATTAGTAAAACCTCTAAAGACTTCCCTTGCCGAAGTCATCAAGTCGAGGAAGTCATGTGATGATATATACTATACACCAAACCAAGAGGCCATCAACATTTTCAAAAGTGGCACAAAAACCAGTAACTCAGTCAATATATAAATATTGAGAAGACGAGAAGGGAGAAACAGAAGCGAGAGGAGAAGGAAATAAAATCTGGGAAGAGACGTGCCACAAAAGTAGGTGGACAGCTCCCAATCCTAAAACTAATAGAGAAATAAAGATGTTTACCATTTATAAACACACAGAGAAAATGACCAAATAGCCAAGGTAAAACAGTTTATTATGACATAATTATGTCCGATTAGAGCCTATGCCAGAAAATGCTTTGTCAGAAATGATTGGGATTGCTCGAATCACTTTCGGTTCAAACTGGACATTCGAAAAAATTAATGGCATACACACAATAAAACAAACAAACGTTTCTGACTACGCATGTAGTGCTAGTTTTGAATAAATCATTTTGCGACCAAGTCTTTTCAAGGATCAGTGGTTACTCAATCTTTCTTTCCTTGCCAATGCCTACTGTATGTACCCTTCCGTGTTAGGAGTTTGAGATAAATGCAATATTTAAAAAAGCATTTAATCTTTTTGAATCCACAGACAAGCAGGAAAGACACTTCCGATAATAACGAGCTAAGTGGGGAAAGCAAACAGCCACATCGCTAACGCACAACTATCTAAATGAGTGAACAGACATAAAACACAATTCTATAAATGGAAGAACAAACAAAAACGTTATCTCATTTCAAATAATAAATCAATGTTTATTATTTGATAATAAAAAAGATTTATTAAAATTGAAGAATGTTTGGTGAGTAATTACTAGGATGGTTGTTGTATCAATCAAGTTTCTTATTTGAAAATAATGACATTAATTCAATCAAAGTGGAAAACGTCAATATCTGAAACAATACGTGATCATGATGATGAAATTGATGATGGCTGTTACAAATATAATTGGTAGCACAATAAAGATAATGATAATAATAATAATAATAATAATAATAATAATAATAATAATGATAATAATAATAATAATAATAATAATAATAATAATAATAATGATAATGTTGATGACTTTACTAAATGAGTTGTTATAAATAGTCTTTTTATATACTAATGATGACAGGATGACAGATGACAGCGATGGCGACATATGATGGTGATATAATGCATTGATAAATATATGTGGTGGTATTGACGATGATGATAAGTTTGGGATCACTTCGGCAATAACTATAATAATAATAATAATAATAATAATAATAATAATAATAATAATAATAAAGATAATAATAATAAAGATAATAAAAACTATAAATATATTGTGAAGAGGAGGATAAGAAATAAAAAAAGCTAACATATTGCTACCAAACCCCATTTTATTACGTACGTATATCATAATTCATAATTGAGAGCGGTGGATTACTCTGGGATATTCAATTAAAAACATTAAGTCATTAAATCATTTAAAATGAACAATAATAAATGTTTAAAAAAACCCCAAAAAAACCAACAAATAAACAAGCAAACCCCAAAATATGATATTATAGAAAAAGTTGACCCAAGGAATGGTGTGCTATTGGAGAAGGGCAAGGGAGGTAGCAATGAAATTGTTTGCTGGAAGGGAGATAACAATGAAATTGTTTACTGGAGGGGAGGTAACAATGAAATTGTTTGCTATGACCATGGATGGTGTGGGTGTGGCCTTTGATTGTGACAGGAGGCGAGGGATGCTGAGGAAGACGGCATACTGATTACATTGTGATACGGGGTCGGGTCGGGTCACACGGACAAATAAATATCCGCTTACATTACATTCATTATCTATTTCATAGCAAGCTAAGATTGCATGACGTCAACTAGATCTGAGATTAACAGAATATGCAAAGTAGTGGTGTTTTATGCAAAGAAGTGGTATTTTTTCTCATGTCTTTCCAGTAAGAAGTAAAACAATGCAAAGGTTTCTCCTATTTCAAAAATACAATTTGTCTGACTGATAGAAGGGCTAAAAAATCAAACCATGGGGTTAAGACAAATAAAACACATTCAAATAATACAGTCTCGGATTTTTATTTTTACCATTTTTAGCAATTTTCTGTTTTAAAATATTTAAAGCATCAACTGATCAATCTATTACAACAAAT
Organism: Dirona albolineata; assembly: GCA_031763155.1. Lineage (NCBI taxonomy): Eukaryota > Metazoa > Mollusca > Gastropoda > Nudibranchia > Dironidae > Dirona > Dirona albolineata. The sequence goes on from JARFNW010081676.1 coordinate 7,901, forward strand.
TTTAAAAACCAAATTTTTTTTCACTCCTTTGAATTAAAATGATGATACCATAATAAGAGCTTTTAGATCAGGTGATGATAGATTAATCACAATGCAGTCAAACTTTAATATCATAATTAAAAAAGTACAATGATTGAGGAGGGTGTACGACCGTTACTTGGATGAAAATTGTGAGAAAGTCATACACGACCCCAAAAATTAACAACAACTACATATAAAAACAAAATTTTTCAGCATTTCAAAAACGTAAATCATAAATTTGAAGACAGGAGGCTGTTTCATACGAATCACGCAGTGAAAGACGCACGATAATGCAGTCAAACTTTTGTCTAAGGTAGTACAGTGCCCGAAAAAAAAAGAAAAAGGAAAGAAGCCTATGGGGAACGAGAAGCAAGTCAGTCAGCGGGATAAAATCTCTCAGTCTGTGACAATAGAAAGGTACAATTTATACAGCATTACAGTAGTGCAATTTATGTCTTTTGTCCCTCCAGCAAACCGTTACTGCTCAATCAACAGAGTTAGGCCTGGTCACAGCTATATATATTGTTAAGCTCCAAATGGCGAACAGGTCACAAAATAACCTCCTCCCCCTTAACTACTCCAAATCTCTAATCATACCAATTCACTTCTCCAATCTCGAGCCATCACAGCTTTTGCGACCAGTTCAAAATCTTTACAAACACACTCGCTATCAAACCACCGTAACATTATTCATACTTTGGCCAGTGCAATTTATGCCAGCAGCAGTCAATTCAGTTACTTTTCAAGCGCTTCTCGTTCAAGTAGGAGTCTTTTCATTTTCATTAAATTTCTTCAGAACCAAAAGATTACATCGTGAAAATTGTTCCTATTCCAAAATAGATAATCACCATAAAAGCATAGTTACAAAGGATCACGTATGTAAGAACAAGCAAAGTACGCAGGTCTTTCACAAGCATTCTCTTAAAAAGATACACACAATATAATAATAATAATAATAATAATAATAATAATAATAATAATAATAGTATGTCGTAAAACTGTATGGAAAATATTTAGAAAAAAGAAAATAAAAAAAAGAAGAAAATAAAAAAGGCCAGTACCAAAATCCACATTAAGACAAAGGTTAACTTCAGCAATAATAATAATAATAATAATAATAATAATAATAATAATAATAATAATAATAATAATAATAATACAGCAGTCTCTGCCTACGAAGATCACAATCCTCAGCCCTTGTAAAACACAGGGCCTCTTTGGTGGATCTGATTTCACTCTAGCTGGTCAAGTCAGTAAGCATATTATGATGTAAGGGTCTAAAAAATATGATTTCAAAATCTTTCCTTTCCGAGTTCCCAATATAATACACACCAGGTTGTATAGGCTTGAAACAGACGAGATAGTTTTAGGACAAGGACACATGCAAATCGGGTGGCCAGATTTCTTGCAGAGAGCGTTAGTGAATTCATTTTTTAGAGGAGAAAAAATTCTGTTTAGTATAATGATCATTCTCTGAGAAAGCGGTCTCTTAGGCGGAGACTACTGTAACAACGATGATGATGATAATAATAATAATAATGACGACAACAATAATAATAACAATAATAATAATAATAATAATAATAATAATAAATATATTGATATTGTGCATGTTTGATTCTAAATTAACATCAGAAAGACTACATAAACAAAAGAGATGAACGTTTGAACATCTTCCAACTTCAAAACCGATGACAGCAATTAAATGTGAAAGAAACTCGGATTATTTGAAATTGTGTTAAAAAAACCCATTAAAAAATTCACAAACAAACCAAACAAAACAAAACCCACACACCTATAAAAATAAACAAACATATTTTCGATGGCTATCACTATAATAATAATAATAATAATAATAATAATAATAATATGAAAGAAGCAAATGTAATGGATATAATAATATATGAAATAATTTGGGTTAATTTTTTTCTTCTTTTTTTTCTTTTTTGTTTGTTTGGGTTTGTCCTTTTCTTTAGTTGTCACTCGACCAACGGTCAAAGTAAAGGTTCATTACTAATCTTGAAATGAGGATGACATTTATATCTATAGCCATAGAAAATACAACTATGTATTATCATTACCCATCAAATTAAAAAGCCAATTGTATACATTTCTAAAATAGGATATCTCCCAAGCTGGTAAAAACTAGTAAAAAAAAAACCACAAACCAAAGTATCATACACACATACTAGAATACAGAGAAACACACACACACATACACATACAATGCAAAAGTTCCTCTAACCAAACTGGTCTCGCATCACCGTCAAAATCATTGTGGACTACAACTACTACCACACGTATTTCACATAAAATGGAAACAAGTAGGAAGTGTGTTATTCTCAGTCCCCAACATTCAAATTTCCATGTCGAACATTTTATCATAATGCCCAACACCAACTAAAAACGCATTCCTGTGCCAAGCAAGAGCCCGATCTTACTCTTCTTGAATCAAACTTGACGCAAGATACATAACCTAACACTCTTCCTCACACTGTAGTAAGGGAACAACACATCAAATGCAGCCGGCTGGCCAGTCGGTCCGTCCACCTGTGATCAAACAGGACTTTAAGGACGGAGCCTTGGAAAAAGCCCTGCAAGATCCTAACAACTGGTCATTTGAGACAGACATGATTTGGTCTCCGGACATGCGAGTTCCAAGGAGACACATATCTATCTATTTATCTATTTGAACGTGGACACCTAAAACTACTTCTAGATTTCTCTTTTTCTTTAAAAAAAAAAAAAAAGAAGAGAAAAATGCCCAAATAGATAACATCTTACAGTGTGAGGACATTAAAAAGACAGCAGGTTAAATCTACATAAAAAATAAGCCAAGAAAAAGGAAGGAGATCCCATTACAAATTGTAACATCTAGTTAGCTGTCCTCCAGCCGTCCACATCAATCTTTTCAAAACTCAACACCATCTTAATACGAATTCTTTGCCACTTAGACACATGATCATCCAACACATAGTCAAATAAACACACTACACCCACACACACAAACATGGGTACACATCCAAAATAGTAGACTTATTCTTAATTTCATACCACATACACGCATTTCAAAAATAGACATATGTTAATATTTCATGATCCACACAAACTCACAGACTCTGAAGTACTAAACAATCAAATACATAAATACACATTAAATCACAAACCCCCCACCGAAAACACCCCACAGACATCTCCTAACTTCACGATAATGCAAGAGTCATAACACATTATATTTACAGAAAGAAGGTTGTATATGTAATTACATGATGTGTCCGATCGAGGGATGAAACATTTATATCACATGAAATATTTCTTTAAAACTTGTCTAACATCAATCTAGAGAGTCACCAGCAGCGATTTTCTGAGGGGAACGATCGAGGGGGGATGATTGATGTTTAAAATCTTTTAAAAATTCAAAATGGAAAATTTCTACACATTAGTAGCGGTAGTAGTAGTAGTAGTAGTAGTAGTAGTATCGGAGCGGGATCATTCCTGCCGCCTTTCGATCGTGTGAAGAATATCGAAGTGATAACAATAGTAATAATACATTGGTGGGCAGATGGGAATGATGTTAACAACAGTTATAAACGGATCCCGAAAAAAAAAACCCCAAAAACAATTTGGGCTTTTTCCACTCTTTCATCCTTAAATTTTAAAAAATCTACATATAGGTATTATCTATGCCAGGTAAATTCAAATCAATCAATCAATGAATGGATGACGTAAGCCAGTTTTCAAATGATATCTTCATGCTTCTGTATAAACGGCAAGTGATTGAAGGATTTAAAAAAAATTACTTTGTTTTTAATCCATCGAATCATCAATACTTAACCATTCGTCCCATTAAAAAGGTAAAAAAAAAAGGTAAAAAAAAAGAAGTACTTTAAACGCTTAATTTCTGAGTGAGTTATGATTCAGCGATAGATATCATTTTCAGCTTTCTGGTTAATTACACAGACATTATTCCTTAGACACAATAAAACAGCAGGATTATGATTATGATTATGATTATGATTATGATTATCTAAAAAAAACCAGCAAAAAACAAACAAAACAAAACAAAACAAACAAAAAAACCTGAAACAAAACAAAAAAACATACAACACACACTCCAAAACAATAATAATATTGTATCTCATTTTCCCCCCTAAAAGTGTGAGAGTGAATCCATGACGAACATGATGACATCGATGATGAACAAGACATGGGGAAAGGTTGCATGCAAATTTTGGCACCTCCATAATAATATTTATCATCAACGCACACACACACACACCCACACACTAGGAGGAGCCACTTCTTGGGAATGCTGATAATCAGAGCATTTTTGTCACCATATATAATGATTAAAACGTGCGCAATATTCCAAGGAAAATATAATTTACGACAAACTTGTCCCACCTCAGTACACTTTGACATGCGTGTCTAGTCTACCAATCAATTCAACCTAACTGATATATCTACCTACTCAAAATTTCATTTTCATACCCTCTTTTATTTCTCCGCTTCAGACTGGTCCTTGCTGACGAAGGTCTATGATCGAAATGTCGCTGCTTTGTTTTGGCAAAATCCCATTGCAGCCAATTACAGGCTCATCATATTTCCACCTACGCAATATAATTTGCCTGACAAAAAAATGATTGACATACTGTTGTTTGACCTTCGACTCGACTGTTGTTTGACCTTTGACTCGACTGTTGTTTGACCTTTGACTTGACTGTCTACCTTGAAATCTTCACAAGGCGATAATTTTTTTTAGGCAGCATAATCATCCCTGGCTTATTATTTTGATGTCGTTACTCACTAGACGATGGACAATCTTACTCACTAGACGATGGCCTCACGCAGTGACATTTACTCACAGGGTAGAATTGAAAAATATGACGATACTTGCTCCTTGGTCGGTAGAGTAGAAAAACTATGTTTTCTTTGTCACATCGTTCAATACAAAGAATGACGACATTAATATTTGCGGTGTTAATATAAAAAAACCTATTCTGCTGGGAACAGTAAATGAATCACGACTCAAAGGGGTAGCACGTCGATTAAGTGCAATTCGCAACTTACAGCAGTGACAAAAATAACCTTGGGTATCATTGACAAATCAATTAAAAACAACGAATCATAGAAGGGAAGGAAATGATTTATAATAATGGTAATTAATAATTAAAACATAAAACAGTGACAGTTTTCACACACACACGCACATCACACATATACAAATGATATGTTATCTAGCAGAATACACTCTTGCATTAACATAGCTAAAATAAAGAAAGAAAATAAATATTACCCCAAAAAAATCTAAATTAAAAAAATTGTTTTTGTTTTTTTAAATGGCGAAGGATAACAATAATGCATCAAAATAAATTTCATATGTAATGTACTGTATATATATTTA
>JARFNW010081786.1:0-13305 GCA_031763155.1 Dirona albolineata
TATTATTATTATTATTATTATTATTATTATTATTATTATTATTATTATTATTATTATTATTATTATTATTTTGTTTTGTTTTTGTTTTTGTTTTTGGGGCGGGGAGACTTGTTCTGTTTTGTTTTTTGTTTGTTTTTGGGTGTAGGCTTGTTTATGTATTTTTATGGTTTTGTCATTTTGCTTTGTTTAGTTTTTGTTTTTGTTTTTGTTTTGGGCGGGGGAATGGGGGGGGGGGTGGGGTGGTTAACAATTCCTTTGGGTCTCGGCGTTCGAGAGGATCGAAACTAATACCCCCTGTGCCACTGACGAGTTGTATTTTCACCACCCAGACATTAATGGCTCTTGGCATCTTTAATGTCTCACATTATGCATCTGACACTAATTATTCACAGTTAGATTGATGGTTGTATGAAAATGATAAGAAAGTAATGCCTTGCGAAACGTTAGATAATAGACATAATGTGAATAATCGTTGTTGACGGCGGTGATTGGACCGTTGCCTAAAACGGAACCCATCGCCCTCTCCTGTCATAATAATCATACAATCAACCAGTAAGATAATCCACTATTATTGGCAGTAACTGGCCGGCGGAAATAACGATAAAAGATGGGGTTATAGCCCCGTATTCCCGTATTTGTGGGGCACAGGGGAGCCCTTCCTGGGGACGGCCAACTTTTGTTGACATTTGGGGGATCCCGGATTAAACATCGAATCAAGTGCAGATTCACAGACGTAAGCATCATCTATCTCCAAGCAGGCCATAGCATTCAACGTCCTTCTCAACTCCATGGGGAGCATACAGTTTAGCAGTCAGTTAGGCACGTCATACTAAATATTCTCAATATCTGTCTCTTCATGTAGCTGGGTCCTCATTCACACGAGTCGAGTGGTGAAAAAAATATGTAAGGATTCTACCCTCATTCCTTTGTTTTACCTGCCGTTTATTTCCCTTTCTAATGTTCCAATTCCATTATTTCTGTTTCAGCGAGATTGCCCAGATGGTCAACTGTCCAAGGAGAAATTCAAAGAGGTTTACGCTCAGTTCTTTCCCTGCGGAGACCCCGAGGCTTTCTGTGACCACGTCTTCCGTTCCTTTGACAAAGACGGCAGCGGGTCCATAGAATTCAAGGAGTTTTTGCTGGCCATCAACATCACCTCCAACAAAGGAGATCCCCAGGACAAATTACAATGGGCCTTCAGCATGTATGACATCGACGGTAACGGCACCATCGACAAGGCAGAGATGGCCAGTATTATTGAGGTACAAATTGGGTAAAACGGTAAAATAAGTCCGGTCTTCATAAACCACACAAATGAATACAATTCGTTATTTATTCTCTTGTTTTGGCAGGAAAGTTACTGAAGCGCAATGGAACATGATATTGTATTAATTAATTGACCACTTTGACTAGATTTTAACGTCCATCCTGTATAATGTATGGGTTATTTTCACATCTGATATCTGATATGTTGAACTTTGGACAAGTTGAAGTGATAATCAATAGTTCACTTGAATGCACCAGGCTGTGACAAATCTTCTATGCTCAAAGCATTTGAGTTCACTCGAGATCTGATATCTCATGTTGACTTTTCCTGAAGTGTGACATGATGTCAATGATGTAAAACTGAATCAGACTTTCTAGATCCCTGGAGTTTTCAAATCCATGTTCAGCCAGGCATGATTTTCGGGACGTATATTTATATCTTTGAATCTTTTGTTTGCATGTGGATGCCTTTTGGCCTTTTGCTTGCCCCAGGCTGGGCATGGAGCTGGAATTGACACTGTTTAGTGGTTAAAAGGGCATGGACAGCAAATCAAAGCACACATTACATTACAGGAAGTATGCAGCTTTATTTAATTGAATTATGAAAAATGAATTATTTGTCGAAAATGAAAAAATATAATGAATTAATTGTAAATGTTCAACTTTTTAATTGTTTGCCCTCAGGCTATATACAACATGCTGGGTAACAGCATCAAAGAGCAGCAGATTGAATCCCCACAAGAAAGGACCATGAAAATCTTCGGCAAAATGGACACCAACAACGACGGTGTTTTGACCAAGGAGGAGTTCATCCAGGGCTGTATGCATGACCGATGTCTTTACCAGATGCTGACGGCTGACGGGGAGGGGCCAAAGGAATAACGTTCTTGCTAGGAATGGAAGGGATGGATGTTTAGGATGGAGTGTTGGGCAAGAGAGTAGATTGACTGAGTGTTTGTGAAGTGAAAATGTCCTGTGTGTTGCGATTGATGAGAAATATTAAAACTGTTTTTGTTATGATCAAGATGAATGAAAAATATGAATGATCTATGCCAGTATCCTGTCATCTTTTTATCACATTTATTTGGTGTAAAAGTAAAACGATTGCTGGTTGTGTTTGAGACTATCGCAAGCCTTTTATTTTTCTTGCAAAATATTTTAGACAATATCCTGCAATGTTGGCCATTTACATTTCAATCGATTTGATGTCATTGACCAATTTATCATGCAGAATTATCCCAAACATTAAACAGGCTACTGAAACTTATATATAATATATAATATATTCACGTTTATGGATTGTCTCCATATGTTCAAATATAAGATCATCTTTTTTTATATCTATAGTAAAGAGACGGGACTCAGGACGAGACAGGACACATGACAACTTGGCAATAGCGGCTTGGTTTGGTTTGTCAGACTGTGGTGATTAATTCTAACCGACCAAACACTGTTTTTGGTCAGATAGAATTAATCACCTTTCATAGCTTGACATATGGCTGGGCCCTACACTGCTTTCTGTGGTATAAAGGGGACTCAATAAACAACAACAGAATTAATCACCACTGTCTGATGAACCAAACCAATCTGCTAGTGCCAAGTTGTCCGGTGTCCTGTCCCATCTGGAGCCCTGTCCCTCCACTATATGCCAGAACCACCCCATCATATATTTTGGTTTGGTTCTATAGCAAGCTTTTGGCATTATCATAATCTCACCTGTCCTCTTAGCAAACTCTTAGCTTGGTAACTGTCTTTTTGTCATGGCTAAAGAAGACCTATTTCTTTAGTCAGGAGCGCTCTTCAGCCTTGGTGTCTATTTTTTCCCTCCTATTCTTCTTAAACAGTTTGATTGCATATATATATGACATATATAATTCTAAAATAGGTCATTTGCCATAACCAGCTGGCCTGCATACTATTCAAAGTTATATCAGCAAGCAAAGTGATATGTTAGTGTGGTGTAAATGTTATTTTAATATCTTACTTTTGTGAGGTCTCCTCTATTGTGAATAAACAGAATAAACAAGGCACCACATAGCCTCTAATATTTGCTATACATTGTATCATACGTCACCACATTTCAGCATCGTCACGACATTGGATATCGTCACAACATTGGGTATCGCTGTGTCAACTTGTTGGTAATGATCTCTTAACATCATTTTCATGAATACGGCAAACCCTGTCATAATTTACATATCATCATCATTAATTTGTATGGTGTTTTGACGAAAATTTCTCCCAAGTTTGAATATTAAGATTGAAAACGGTAATTCAACTTTCTTTTTCCTCAAATATTCATATTTTGTCGTTAGGCATGTCCATAAATGCTGAGTGATGTGTCGTGAATGGAATGGTGTCCTGATGTATTGTAGCTGAATGTTTGTATTATTTAGGGGAAATCAAACCAGAAGTTAAAGAAAATTTTATGTCTTGTAAATATGAAGTGACTGCAATAACTGATGTGGAGTAACTATGAATGTTTATAATTCAGAAAATTTTCTAGTTAGGTATCTATGTTTGGGGGAATTCTGTTTCGGTTTTATAAATTTCAAATCATTGACAAAATTGATTTTTTTTTTTAATTTCTTTCATCGCATAGAGCATTAAGTAATTTCTTGGATATGCGCTATAAAAATGCTATTAATTATTATTATTATGTCTTCATGCATTTATAATTTCTGTTTTGGAAAACTAGCCTCTTGCATACATGTAAACTCAAATCCCATTTTGAAAGATTTTGAGTCTACAAACAGACACCCCAATCACCACTTATGGCTTGTCACAGTGCCTGCTTCATGGAAAACCTTCATGGATGAGGAATTTAAGATGAGTAGGTGATCAGCCCAATGAATCTAAAACCTTGAATGACACAATGGACAACACAATTTTTCACCACTCCTATTCTGGTCACAGTTTTCTTTGCCGTCATTTCGATGTTGTTGTTTATTCATAATATGTGTAAAAGCTGAGGATGTTTTGCCTCTAAGGTGGACCCGTTCAGGTTGGGATGAATTACATTCATTTTTATATTTATCCCCTGACGTGTTTACTAAATAAAGCCTGTTCGCATTGAAGGCGTGGTGGTATTCCTTTTCCTCTATTGTATAGGTATATTTTTTTCTTGATTTCAAAACTTAGACTTTGTACATACTTTTTGAAATTGTCTGCACAAATATTAATAATAACCAAGAATCCTCATTTACACAATAATTATATGTTACCCTTTGATTTTGATTTGTCATCAACATTTTATACTCGACACTTTCTAACATTTTGACAATGTAAAGAATGTGAAGGAATAAATTGTTTGGGCAGAAAAAGGATTTCATTGGAAAGGGAATGTACCCTACTACAAGAATGACTTTTAATCTTTTAACAAGGAGCATGATCAAGGGGTGAAGGCGTTGGAATCATGACAGAAATGTTGTTGGTTCAATTGCTTAATGATAATGCTACTAATGTTGCTACAAGAGTTGCCAGAAGCTACAAATCAATCTTCAGACATATTTTCTTTGGATTGTGAGTTTTTACTTTCCCTATATAAGTAAGTTGATCAAAGTTTTAAGGCTAAGAATGTTAGAAATACAGGATGGAAAATCTAGATCTAGAAACCTAATAAACAATTTCAATTTTATTTTTTTAAACAATAATAGAATTGCATTCTTAATAATGAATTAAAATTTCACCAACCATACAAAAAATGATTCTGATTTTCCATTAATGAAAATGTGGATGATGATGGTCCATGAATAACAAAAATCACTCATCATATTTAATCTAAGAAGTACGCTGCCTGAAAGAGAATGGTATTTTAGCAATTCTAGGACACTGCTGGCAGTGTTATGGCTGACTTGTGAATGTCTGATCCGTTTTTTTCTATTAATTGTTCCATTCATAGTTTCCAATATCAATAATAATAATAATAATAATTACATGATGTACCCTACAACTTTTCATGCCTTAGCATTACCGTGTAATATTATTATAAAATTATTATCTCATTTTTGCCACCTTTCACAAATTTTTTCACAACTTGCATGATGTCAATTTCATAATTTTTTTTGCCTCGTTATTCACTTTCTTTCAGCAAAGGCTTGAATCAGGCTGCAGTGGTACGACCACATGAACATACTTTCAATTCTATTTACTTCTATTCTATTTAATGACACAGACATACAGATAGTTCAGGCTAAGTTAGTTGGGATATTCCTGTTGCAAATGTATTAAAGAAAAATGCAAAGCAAAACAAGAGAAAAATGAAAGACAAAAATGTTGAACAGAGCTGTGAGAAGGTTTCTTGTTAGATGAGGAAGGTGAAGAAAAAGTGTCTTCTTATATCAGCCTTTCTTTCTATTGACATTGAAATGAAGATTATGTGAGAACAATTTGATAAGATTTTATAATATTTAAACTTTACTTCTTGTTTAATAATAAATTCTATCTCGAATTAGAAATAAAATGTGACAGGAATGGGTTTGAAACATGCCGAATGACTTAAATCAGACATATTATTAACAGAATTACTTCTGTGCGTACGTAGCCTTCATTTCAAAAGATACAAGTGCTTGATGTGTCACATATTATATTTTAATTGCATACGGTATGGATGAAAACAAAGGTCCTCAAGGGTTGGCATTCATTGTTCACATGCATTAATTGGATGCCAAACTGCTACCACCCAAAGGCTTTTAAGATAGAAAATGGTTTTGATGGAACTTAGTCTACTGCTATTTGTTGCACAATTTCTGGAGAAAAAAAATACTTGTAAACTTTATTCAACTTTTTGTGCAGAACCAATAATGTAATAACTTTTTATTTAGAATAGATGTTGACATGGATATAGCGTGGATATTGCCGTACAGCGTAAAACAATTTGTCTGTTGATGATGTCATCTCTGGTGGTTGTCGCAGATCACACAGTGATGATTTTACTTACATTTTGACTTTCAATTACAATGATAGTGGTTTGTGCATAGAAAATGGTGTACCTAGTCTAGAATATAAAGATTAAAGAATAAGTATGTACATTCCAATGTTTGTTATATTTGATAACAAATTCTCTCAGCTTATCCATTCTGTCTGTTTCAGAAGGTGCCACATTTTGGATATTTTATTTGTCACTGTGTTTTATCTAATTAGCCATCTAATTTCATCTTTATTTGAAATAGGAATGTCTGAATATATCAGTTATTTCAACCTTGAAAAGAATATGAATAGGAGTCTTTTTTGTGAGTGACTCTAGCCTCTTATAAGCCCTATGGGCAAAGTTATTCTGATTGGCATGTTAATATAATGCATTCATATTTCAGTCCCATCTTTCTTTACCTTTTCATGGCATTAATCTGTTCCTCACACTTAATATAATAAACCATAAACCTACTTTGTGATGTGCAATGTAGTCCACAAACAGGAAAATGCTGTCCATCACATAGAGGATGAGCTTGAATTTAGAACACTTTATTGGTGACATCCAAAATGTGACAATGCCTATGATTGTTTGATCATGTGATATCGACACATTATTAATTATTATAAGGTTTTTTTTATCACCTATTGACATTGTAAACATTTGGAAAGATAAGCATTTCTAGTTTAAAGTTTAAAGTTTTGATTCTGGGGTGATATATTATTATTGCCATTATTATTGAGATGCTGCTATATTTTAAGTTCCTGAGAAAAAATATTTGGAAGTCAGTTACTTTGATAAATTTGCAACACCATCAGCAGCAAAAGCAACTTATGGAATTTTTAATGGTATGAAAAAATGAAAGAAGACACTGTTGAAATAAGCCACGGTTAAACATTGTCATGCCATGTACCGTTTCTTTAAGATTGATGAAAACATTTTGGCATGCCAATTTCATTGATGATTTTGATTTTCTTTTCACTCTTTTGTACATTCACAATGATTTACTTTGATCAAGTCTAAATAATGCTTCCAATTATATATTCAAATGCTTTGGTTGAAATTGCACATGTATTCCTGTTTTTCATGTGATTTCTATGATAATAAAGTTTTAGAAAAAGGATACTGGATTGTTGGGGACATCTTGCTGTTGTTGTTGTCGTTGTTGTTGATGTGGTAGTGGTTGTTGTTGGTGGCAATGCAGAGTATTACTAGAGATTGTATTTATTCATGAAAATGTAATATTAGAGATAGCAAATAGTGATTTGGGTAATTCTGAAGCTGAGAAGAAATATGATCACAAAGGCTGTCTAGCTCGCATGCAATTATACAATTTGTTAATGACAAGATTTCCTTTTCACTCATTGTAGCCCTTTCATATTCCTATTTATGTTTCTCACATTACTCCAAAGGGTCGAAATAACGAGAACGAGTTGAAAATATCAAAGGGACATAATCAATACAAATTTGAGCGGTGGTGATTTTTAAGTGGGTTGCGTCCCTCTTTTAATGAGGACCGGAATGAAATAATATTATTATTATCGCTTTTCCTGAAATAGAAATAATCTAGACAAGGTCAGGAAAATAATTGTCGGCAGCAGGAATTGAACCTACTACTCCCTGTTCATGGTAGTATAGCACACAACCATTCCAGTAAAGCATCACTGCTTCGTGTTGTTAGTTACGTTCTGCTTGAGATACATTTTCGATGCGTATACTTTCTAGGGAACCTTCATTATCAACTCTCATCTCAACATGAGCTTCAGTGGCAAACAAAAGAGTGTCTGGCCTGATGAATAGTTAGTGATGCCGCCCTCTGGCGGGCCGATGTGTGCTTGGGAGGCTGAATTGTTGTAATGTGTGAAATCAATGGCGTCTGACAGTGACAAGTGTGCGCTGTGTACATACGTCACACATTGAAGGGGAAAAGTCGATAATAAACCAATCAGACCACTTCACACATACTACATACTTGATCTTAATGGATTAGGTAAGGATTAGATCGGAGGCGTTGCTAGCGTATTGGGTAACGCTGTTGCTTTAGGAAATAGAGGATCAGGTTCGAATACTGTGTTGACATGAAGTAATATGCAAAAAAAATAGAAAAATAAAGAATATAAAAGCAAAATGGTGGAGCTGCTCTAAGTGTAAAACAAGTAACAACATGATGGCTGGGTGGGTTCTTTACAGGTATTTTATCGGCGTTTACAAAGTTCGACTCGACTTCTTACAAGCCATAACATAGATGGATAATGATAATAAAAATCTTTCCTGTGCTATTGAGGATGATATGCAAGGAATGATTCAACACAGATTAAATCATTTAACAGGCAGACAAAACAAAATATGCTTCAACCTTTGGCCTTTGTCAGGTAATAAACAATCTACCCATCAACAAAAACAAAAACAAAAATACCCCGCCAAAACGTATCCAACTATTGAATATGAAGTCAAATTAAATCACATTTTTTTATATTTGTATTTGGACTTGAAATAAGAAATGCCACAACGATACGGCCCTACCCCCACCCTCTCTCCCCCACTTTCACCCTGCCCCACCCCGTTCTCTTTTCTTTTTTTCTTCTTCTTCCTCACCTCCTCCACTTCCTCCTCCTTCTTTCTTCTTTTCCTCCTTCTTTTCATATACACTCACCCCGGATTTAACGTATTCACGTATTTTGATTACTTTCTCACAACACTAGGGCGATTACAATCGACGTATCCAACCTATCCACCCCGATGTGCGAGTCTATTTAAAGTTACTAAGTAATTACAGGTCAATATCTGAATATCTCCTTTGAGCTTCCGATCGTGATGTCTGCCAGATTCATGGATGTAATCTATCAAGGATATATTTCCACTCGAAGATAGTCAACACAAGCAGTTCCCCGCGACCATTATGACACGTCGTTCATCAGTTTCCAGTCATCATCGAATAGATAATAAAAATGGGACAAACCACAACAGCTGTAAATAAATACTGAGACCTTGACCTATTTATTGTACTACGGAATAGACTACCGTCTAGAGATACGTCCTAGACGTAGTCGATAATCTCGCGTAATGTGCTATATAAATGGAGCAATAATATACGTTGTGATAGAATTTCTAACTCGGCAGGGTTTTGTTTCTAAAAAGCCATAAAGGTAATGTGTAAATGGCTTCTATATATGAAACAGGCGCCGTTTTTGTTTTGTTCTGTTTTATTCTGTTTCATAGAAGCCACTTACACATTACCTTTTTGTCTTATTAACACACCATTCTCTTTGAATGCAAACTGGGACCGACATGCCCAGTTCACTGACACTGACCCCCAGAAATAGATTGGATCCAACACTGGTGCGATGCGATACGTCGAACACACCATTCGCTTCAGTGGGTCTCCTTATATTTAACAATTTTTATAATAAAGCGTATGGCAATAAATGAATGTCAAACCTATGCTCCATTTTGTTTTGCTATCCTAATTACAAGTTCAGCTCCATGATCAGACTCGAACAGCATATTGTGTGGGGCTCAAACCACCAGCATACAAACGCTTATTTTATAATAGATTGTAAAGAGCGAAGCCGTTAACGTGCTGATTCGTTTAACGTGGTATCTCAGGACCATTTTCAGAGGACTATCTAAGTGTAGTCGTGTCGCAGATAGAAATGATATTCAAAAATCCGAAACCATTCGTTTTCCCCAGATGCATGAACCATAGATTCACCCCCCCCCCCCCCCCATTCTGCCAAGTTATAAGTTGCGATTGGAGCTCCTTGGTGCTTATTTGGATATGTTTTGTTAATAAATGAATAGGGGGCGGGCACTGATGGTTTGGTAGATAAAATGACAGTGGGATATGTTTGATGTTGCTCGAGATTTGCATTTGTATGGGTACTTGGTGCGCAATTGGGGTTTAGCAATGGGTTCGTCGTTACACCTCTAACCATTGACAACGGTAAAACAAAAATGCTAATAGCGATAATCTTATTCTTTTGTTATCATCTTGCATCTAATTTTAACATTATGTCTATTTTGTTTTAAAGTGCTTCAGACTAAAGTCAGGGAGGACAACACCGATTTATGTGAGTTGTATTGAGTCTCTCAACAACTCCGTTAATAAATAATTTCCTGCATTCATCTCATCTGGTCGGGTAACTCCTCTTCGGACATTAATGGAGCGCCCGCCAGGTCTTCCGGTCCTTCAAACAAGTCTCCAGCTCGCTTGCAGTCAGACCAGTGTCTTCTACTGGTTCGTGTATGTGAAGTCTATTTTTAGAAAGCAATACCCTATGTGCCTCCAATATATCGAATGAAGCAGTTGGAAGTAAAACCAAAACTAACAAATAAATAAGTAGCGAACAAATAAACAAAAAATAAAATCCCAAAACAATATAACAAAAACAAACACACACAAGTAAAACTAACACACACTTAATAAAACTACATACTGCAAGTATAAAGACCGGTTTTGGTTTTTTTCAAATACATACTTAACAAATCCAATGTTTGGACAATATGAAATGTATTTAAACACAGCCCTGGAAAACAAATGCAACTCTCTATGATAAATTAATGGAGGAAGGAGAGGACGATGGCTGGTAAAACAGATGATGGGAACACAACGCGGAAGAATGGATGGAGTTGACAGTTACAGATGGCTGTGGGATGGATGGCAACGAATGGAAGGAACTTCCGTGGCGGTAATGCTATGAATAATGATGATGATGATGATGATGATGATGGTGGAGGTGGTGGTGGTGGTGGTGGCGGCGGCGGCGGCGGCGATGATGGTGATGATGATGATGATGATGATAATGATGATGATGATGATGGCGATGATGATGACGATATTTATGATGATGATAATGATATGATGATGATGGCGATGATGATGACGATATTGATGATGATAATAATATGATGATGATGATGGCGATGATGATGACGATATTGATGATGATGATAATAATAATATGATGATGATGATAGTGATTATGATGATGATGATAATGATGATGATGATAATGATGATGATGATGATGATGATGATGATGATAATAATGATGATGTTAATGTCGATGATGATGGCGATATTGATGATGATGATAATGATAGGATGATGATGGCGATGATGATGACGATATTGATGATGATAATGATATGATGATGATCGCGATGATGATGACGATATTGATGATGATGATAATAATAATATGATGATGGCGATGATGATGATGATGATGGCGACGATGATGATGAGGATTTTGATGATGATGATAATACTATGACGATGATGGTGCCATACTATTATCTTGCTACGAAATTATGTAACATGATAATAATATGTGAGCTTACGGAAAACACATCCATCTTTTATTTTGTATTATACACAAGATCGATTTTCTTTTCTTTACTATACACCTATCTTCATAACACACATGTTGTTTTAATACTCGTAGGGGTTCACCATCCCCAGTGTGGAATTGACCATTCGATGAATGAAATGAGTGCAAGTTGGGTGTTCTTTCTCCCCGTCATCGATCGGGAAAGAAATGAAAATACATTCATGTTATGAATTATTCAAAGACAGCATACAACATCTAAAGTACCAAAATAGCACCGCGCGCTACGTTTTACATTGCTCTCTCGGGGAAAATGGCAATCTCCTGTTACCCAGTGCTGACAACTTTGAATTGTTTGTTTTCTAATTATTGTATCGCACTAAAGAGTCATGCCCACAACGCACTGGTGACCGGAAACCCCTCGTTAAGTTTTCTCATTGTCATTTTACTTCTAAACACGCTCGTAGCATTATCTTCATTGCCTTCGTCTAGACGTCTGTGTTGTTATGAAAAGATAACCTTAAGTTAATCATGATAACCTCACTGCACCCAGTGAGTCCCACGTGCAGTTTATGGAAATGACACAGGAAGCACGATATGTACCAATGTCACCTTCACTTATTGAACGCCCCGTTTCGCGAGGAGCGTCATTCAAGGGAGCGGCTGCTATCGATAATTCGGTCAAACAGTGTTTATAATACTTTCTGCTATACCCATTATTCGCAGCGCTATAATAAATAAATTGCCTCCATTTACCCCAATGACCAATGAAGTCGATATTTAGGAATACTAAGAAAGGAATGATAGACAACGGCACAGCTTCAAGTGAAAGCAACTAACAATATTAATAAAATTTCGGGTCTCCCCTTTGGCAGATAACAAACTTTGAAAACATAAAACACATTGAAGTTTTAAAGAGACGAGTGGTCTCAGAAGAGTGTATTCTATTCGACGTCCGTAACAAGTATAGACTGAATAGACTTAGGAACCGAAGACAAACAGGTAATCAGTCCGCCGAATCGAAATTTTGGCTGGTTACCATGAACAAGTATACTTTTCAGCGGTGGTCTGATTGGATCATTAAATCAAGCTGACTTTGCTTTCAAGTTAATAAGAATGGAGAGTTTGATCCCAAGCCGTTTTCCAAACTAGAAAAAAATATAGAGATGGACTTAATAGTCCCTATTCCCGTACAAGCGCAAGCGCATAGACTTTACATTATTTTCCGGGCAGCGGGTCGTGCCATCTCAACGCCTCGGGGAGCATACAGTAGGAACTGACAGTTAGCCACATCGCTACTGACAGTATAATCCGCTAAATTTAGCCTGGTACCCATTATTCACAGTCAAGTGAATAAGATGTGTCTAAAGAGTCGTTTCCAATTACTCAAAGTTGGGTCTGCAGTACCAGGATTCGAACTCGAGATCGCACGATTACGAGACCGGTCGACTAACCATAAGGTCACAGACGATATATATCTGATAATCTGAGTTTACCTTCGAAGGTGTGGCTAGTGACGTTGCTGTTTGATGCAGTTGTTGACGTCTTTATTCAATCGGAAGGACCAGAAGAAAGGTGAGATTCGTACCGGAGATCGCAATACAATTTCGGAAGAGCACCAGGTAATCATAACTTAGTACCTCATCCTGGGAAAAGGTTAGTAGTGTCAAAAAGAGACAAACTTCCCCGTAGTAAATTGTGTTACGAGAGAAGAGAGAGAGAGAGAGAGAGAGAGAGAGAGATAGAGAGAGAGAGAGAGAGAGATACAGAGAGAGAGAGAGAGATATAAATATAAAGAGA
>JARFNW010081897.1:0-13304 GCA_031763155.1 Dirona albolineata
ACGCTGCTCCAGCCGAGTGGACAGCCAGGACTAGGATGTACTAACCATGGTCAACCCTGACCGACGGTGGCCTACTATAATATAACTATATATATATATACACACAAGAAATATAAGAAAGGTGGACACTTTAAACATCTTTTGATTCCAATTGTTTCTAATTAGAATTACACATTATAAAAATGAAAAATATGTCCATGGCAGGCGACAAGTATCATGGGTTTACTGATAGTAACCAATCTGCTAGATGATCTATGAATGCTCACTGAAGTGCAGTTGCAGAACCCCATCAGCTCTGTATTAATAAATCTACAACCTTAAACATTTGGAAACTTGCTTGCTGGTAAGCAACCAATGTTGTTGTTTTTTTATTTGACTGCTTCAAGAAGTTTTATTAGGGCTTTTTTTAATGGCTTCATGGAAGGGCTATGTAATAAATGTATGATGTATTGTATCATTGTTATAGATGGCTTCAGCATTGGAGAACTTTCTACTTGAAGATTAGTTTCCTTTGATGAGATATCCACTTGCCACTTTAATAAATGCTGAACTGATACCAGTATTGATTTATTTCAGATCTTGCATGAGAAGCTCCATGATGCCGTTGTTGAAAAGCTTGTTGCTGCTTACGGAAAGCTTAGGATTGGAGATCCTCTTGAAGGTTTGTATTTACAAAAATACAACAAATGTCTACCTCATTAGATATTAGTGGGAATCTATCGTTATTATTATTTAATTTTCATACCTCACCTTCCATATGTATTCCATAACGATGATTCCTTTCCGTAATGCGTTTTATTTTTAGTCAAATTTTCCATAAAATGCTTAATGTGTGTGCGCGGGCGATGGCGAGGCTTACAAAGTTGATGAATTGTCCAACGCTGAATGAAAATCATGTGAAAGGCATGTTATGAGCATGAGCTAGGAAACTGTAGTTGGGATACTTAGCATGCATTCATTTTATGGTGCTATGACTATGACACAGTGTAAAATGAGGTCTTTTTTATATGCCTACCCCATAAAGATATTATTGCAAGACCTTTGTGTCCCATATTAGATCCAAAATCAACCCACTTACTGTCATGCCCGGGCATAGTAAAATTTGAATGCATAGAGATAGGGACAATAGCACAAATAGTCTAATAGTGTCATACCTATCATTGATATTTTCCAAACTCTTTGTTTTTATTGTTTTTAATATATTGTTGTTGTTAAAAGAAGTGAAGCCAACAATGCTCATCTGTTGAATTAAGCTCCTCGTCACATACCGTGTCATTTTATTTAGATGGCACTCTGTATGGACCCCTGCACAACGAAGCCGCTGTCCAGATGTACCGAGATGCCTTGGAGGCTGTCAAAGCACAGGGTGGCACCGTTGTGTGTGGTGGAAAGGTAGGGAGTTGTTTTGACTTGTTAAAGTGTAGAAGATCACAATGCAACTTAGATTTGTCAAACTGGAGGGGATTGAGATGTTGTTGAAGAAATACATGAAGTGAAAACAATGAATATGTAAAGATTGAGAAAAACCCAGGATTAGGTTAAATGCGCGTTGTTCAACGGTATACAGTATTATAACCATTTATATATTTATGATAATATATATCATTGTTATGACAAGGTCGACTTATATAAAATGAAATGATGATGTAGGGGAAGCAGCTACATGTCACCCAAAGAATTTCTTTCTACTGCAAAAAAAGAATAATACATTCAGAGTCTTTGAGTGATAGAATATGATTTAAATGAAATACAAAATTAAATTATCAAACCTACTGATCATATCATTTTTATGTTACGTATCATTTTTATGTTACGTTCATTTCACTCTTTTCTTCTTTTTTTAAAACTTTCTTTTATCTCTTACGTTAGATACTTTTTACTTGCTAAGCAGCTGCTTAAAAAAAAGATATTTCCAGACTTAAAATTAAAAAGTATCCATTTAATTATTTTTTTGCTATAAATTTCCTTCCAGGTCATTGACATGCCAGGGAACTTTGTGGAGCCTACAATCGTTACAGGCCTCGCTCATAATGCTGACATTGTCATGAAGGAGACCTTTGTGCCTATTTTGTACATTCTTAAGTGCAAGGTAATTTAATAGGGCCTTGAGTGGAGACGTGTGCTCTAATTTATTTGTTTTGTAACATTATGTATTTTGTAGTCTTAATACCACCTATGAAACCACTATTATTTTTAATCTGGTTCTCAAACCTGCCAGCCATTGCTTGATATTAATTTTTCAGTCCTCCTATGGTAAGCATGAGTAGTAAGAGAAGTAAAAGAAAAAGAGTTACTACTGTTGCTACTGCTAGGTTACCAACCACATGTTGCCATTGACAATGACACAATAATCTGCTTGATCTTGAGACTTCAAATTTGATAAACAGGGGATACTGTGTATTTTCTCCTTGCCTGTGAATGTAAAAGTTAAAGGGTCTTTGAAAAGCGTTAGTAGTAGTGCTAAAATTACTAACGTTGAAGTCAGAATTGGTTCAAGCAGATAATCAGCCTCCTTTCTTTACAATTTTTTGCTGTCACCATGAGTGAGCTATACAC
Organism: Dirona albolineata; assembly: GCA_031763155.1. NCBI lineage: Eukaryota > Metazoa > Mollusca > Gastropoda > Nudibranchia > Dironidae > Dirona > Dirona albolineata. Next base: position 2,557 of record JARFNW010081897.1, read on the forward strand.
TATTCAGATAAGGCATGATGTAGGCACCAGATGAATCGTGCTCAGTAAAGGTGACAGATGGGTCAGCCTCTTTGTCTTAGATTTTGTTTTAATCCCGAGAGTTTCAAGCTTTATATTAATATGTTCTCATCTGTAGTACGCTACTAAAGGGGATTGAACAATAAAGAAACTCACGTCATTTCACACCGTTCGTCATCCTTTTCAGAATGTAGATGAGGCCATGGTATGGAACAACGAAGTGCCACAGGGTCTGTCTAGCTCCCTCTTCACCACAAACCTGAGCACTATTTACAAATGGATCGGGTGAGTTTTCAGCTAGCCACCTCTTTTTTGTTGTTTTTTTATTTAGATACTTTACACGTGTGCTGAGGTTTATTTTTTACTCTGATAATGAGTGTATTGATGGAGTGTATTGATGGAGATTTTTAGAATGGAACCATTGTATTGGGTTATAATTTTGATATAACTTTACATACACAATGTCAGAACGGACATTAATGTGCAAAGTTTACTTTCAGTTTTTAATTTGAATGTCTTGTATTTTTTTATTTGCCTCAGATATGAGACAAAGTATCATTAAAAGTTGAAGGTGCAAACTGGCAAGAAATAATTTCCACTTTTTTCCCCCCGTTTCATATTTCCTTTGTTCCCAGACCAAAGGGATCAGATTGTGGCTTGGTGAATGTGAACATTCCTACTAATGGGGCTGAGATTGGAGGAGCATTTGGTGAGTTTGTTGTGGTAGATGGGTCTGATCTCACGTGTTGGATTCATATTTTTTTTTAGGGGGGGGGGGGGGGGGGGGGGTTGTATTACATTTTTTTTCTTCTTTTGTATTCAGCATAAATTGAGACCAATGAGATTTATTAGAGCAGAACTTTGTTAACTAACACTTGCATTGCTGCTATATTTTTTTTACCAATTACATTCCATTGCCACACATTCATAGATCTAAAATAGGTCATGCTTTGCAGAAATGAAATCAGACCTTCCTAAGTGAAGCAAATAAAGGCCTGTGAAAAAGAAGCGAAAATGAGGAAAAACCCTTGTGTTTAAAAAATTTACGGGATAGTTTAATTTAACCGACTGTCCAGTGTCAAGTGTGATTTTCTGAATTTTGCAACCAAATGATTCTTAGGGTTGTGTATAAATAAATGTGTGAATGCCTTTGAGTTTTGAATATAAGTGTTTTTTAAAGCATCATTCTTTCGCTAACCAGGTGGAGAAAAGCACACAGGAGGAGGCAGGGAGTCTGGAAGTGATGCCTGGAAGGCCTACATGAGGCGCTCTACCTGGTGAGTCATAGATATCGGTTTTTGTTGGGGTTTTGTTTTCTTTTGCAGGTTGGAATGCTCTTTTTCTGTTTCTTAATTTTAATGTCTCAATAGATTTGCAAATGAAATGATGCTAAATTATTTCCTATTGTCCTTACTGACAAACCCAACTGTTAATAATGAACATTTATATAGCGCACAAACTCCCTGCTTTAAGACTCTAGGCGCTTTACATTCTGTTTAAGAGCCAATCAGAATGGCATGACGACATTTTATCTAAGAGAGCATTTACTTGGCACAGTTTTCCTGATTTATGAAGTGGAAGGATTGGCATACAGATGGTTTTGATGGTAAAATAATACCCTGTCTTTAAACTTTGATTAATTACTCAAACTATTGAATCAGTCTTTTGAAACTGCTTACCACACAGAGATACAATGTCCCTCTCCTATAGCCCTCAAAATCCTCTTTGCCTATGACATGATTGTAAGGAGAATCCAATAAAATTAAATGACTGCTCACATCTCAATACAGTTAAACTGTACAGTGTGCTTTACTGTTTTGGTTGTGGTCCAAGGGCTCAATAATCTATAAGGGATTTTAAATTCCACTTATTTTATGAAGAGTTATTTCCCTTTGCTTTGAGTTTGAGGTTATAGTGACATAGTTAGCTTTGATCAGAAAGTTAAGTCATATCATAATCTCATTTTCTTCCTTTTTTTCTTCAGTACCATCAACTTCAGTAAAGAGCTTCCCTTGGCCCAAGGCATCAAGTTTGAGTGAACCTCTTCCAAATGACAAGCACAAGACACAGAAACAGACTGGCGGCTTTGTTGTCTTAGGTGTTAATGTTTAACTATTCGTTGTTTGTCTGCGGGTTTACCATAAGTTCATGATATTGTTGGTGGCGAAGAACAATCAAATGTCATTATTCAGGTGTCTTTTGGAAATTATTTACGCAGAGTGTACCGGTAGTGTGATATTTCTGGCATTATTTAAGTGATAATTTGTTTTGGTTTTTTTTTCTTTCTATTTCTTTGTTGATGCCTGTTTTTGTTGCTGTTGTAATTTTGAAACAAACAAGGAATTTTGACAAATGACTCCACTGTATATGATTGAATTTGTTTAATTTGAAAACCTAGGTATATATTAACATAGGTATATTTTGGAAAGAGAAACTTGTATTGTAAGATTGTGTTAAGTGTTACCCATCTTTTTGTTTAGTTTGTAGATTGGACTACATTCAGTCGGGGGACTTGCTGTTCAAGGCTCTTTATTTAGGGGCTCCCGTCAAAGTTATTTTTCAATGTTAGCTGGAAGTGGAAGAGGCTGCAACTTTGAATGTTTTGTCATTTTCTTTTGGAATGAGGATGTTACATAAAATTGAGCCATAATCTCATCAGGAATCTTGCTGATGTTATCACCTCTTTCTCTGGGCATCTGTTGAGGTTATTTCTCTTCTCATAAAGGAAGTTTACAGTCTTGGGTTTTAAGATTTAGAACTGTTTTGATTCGCACAAGTCTGTTTTGATAAACATAAACTACATGTAATATGACAAAGTCCTACATACATTTCATGTGCTTGATTCCAGTTCCAGTTTTACAAGGACCTTGCAATTCATTATTGTTGATATTTGATACATATTTGACCTCATTTCCCGTATCCACCAGATGAAAAAATTTGATACCGTACCAATGCATAGTTGTGAATTTTAGTTTTAGCTACCAACTAATGATTATGATGAGGAAACATGCTCTGGGTAATTAAGTGGGGATGCAGTGAAATCACTACATGTTTGAAAAGCCTGGGACAAATTGCAAAAGTTGAAGTGATTAGAAGGGCTGGGTGATACGAGTTTGAAAATTGAATGGCGCTCAAATGAAAGTTTATTTCTTTTGATAGTCATTGTAGAAATGGGATGAGAAAATGTGGATGTTATGAACTCACGAATTTGTTACATTTAAAAATCTGTTGTACAGACTTGTCAGCTTGGTTTTAGCCATAAGCTGACCCAGGTATTAGACCGCCTGATGTTTTTCTCTTGTCTTGCTCAAAGTCAAAGATTTACGATCAATTCAATCAAGTCTGGTGTGTTTAGTGAAGTTATCACTATCGTCTTTAAAAATTGATTGATAGATACTTAAAAACTCTTTTTATGTCTTTGCGGAAACATTTACCAGATTTACAAGTGCCATACATCTGCCGCATGGTTTTGGAATGTTTTTAACCTATTTCATCTACTTACAGAAACTGCTTATCCGATTGGAAATGCAAAAAGCTAAAACGGAAAGTATGATAAAAATACTAACTCTGTTGCTGTTGACTTTTGTCAGTCCCTGGTTTTGTACTGCAAGTCATTTGGGGTTTTTTGAGTCAATTTACAAACCAGGATTGCAGCTCTTTTTTTAAAAATGTTATTATTGCAATACAAAAATTGTTACGCCAAAACGTACCCTCCCTGAATCAGTACAGATGCAGCAACCATTAAGTAAAATGTCTACCATTATGTCCAATGCTGATGTTAGTGTTAGGATCAATATTGGACTTAATTTAAATATTCACTTTCTGGTAGATTCAGTTTGAGACAAACATTTTTTTTGTTTATGTTGCTGAGAGGCTGGTCGAACAAACCTCTGTTGCCTTGGTATTGATAAACCTCTCAATCATTAGGAATTTTTATATTAGAGGACGTCTGTGACAACCCAAGACCTGACAATACTCTATACCTCGACTTGTTGAAAAATGTGTGGCAATGTTTGAAATACATGTGATTTTGATTAAACAGGATATTTTCCTTAAGGAATTTGAAGCGGTGTGTTATTGTCCTTTTTTTAAAATTATTATTTGCTTTGGTTTCAGATAGTCATAGAACAAGGGCTGACTGCATGATCGAATGGCTCCTGTGGCACAAATTGGTGTTCACAATTTCTGTTTCCCAAGAAACTCTATACTAATACTACTAGTCTATAAAAGTACCTAGAGCTCTATATCACCTTTAGTCTTGTGCCCAGTTATCCAACATCGTTAGTCGCCTCTAAAGTTATCCAACATCGTTAGTCGCCTCTAAAAGTGTCTGTCTGATAAGAGGGCGTGTGGAATGAATGGATTTACCTGATACTGGTAGAGAGTAGGGGCTCTAATTGATGCCATCATCTTGTGTTACACTGTAGTAATGGTCCACATAGCAGACTCCAGTCTCACCAACACACAAAATAATTGAAATTGATTGGTGGAGTGGACTCAGCGAGCAGGGGAGTAGCGGATACAATTACTAATAATACCCACTTACTACTGGCGTTACTTGGAAAGCTTCCCATAACTTCATGGTGCGTGTAATTTAACGCTTTTCTCCCCTTCCAAATTCCAACAGCGTGACTACTGTATTATTGGAAATCTGAATGCCTAGCTGAAACAAATTATGCACTTTTTTTTTGAGCTGGCTCCAAATGAAATGTGTTTTTCATCGGTATAATAATGCAATGCAATCGATAATATGCATAATGTCATTCAATGGTCAGAGACCCAACAAAAGGATGGGCAAAGTACGGTACGGTTAAATATGAAGTTGTATTTGTTTAAAGATCAAGATATGTTTATGGTCTGATAGTTCAGGCTGACATACTTGAATCATTGAATCACCAGAAAGCTGTGTCGTCAGTGTCATTCAGTCTCCAACTCCCCTGGGAGTGGGAGTATGCAGTGGGGCGTGTTACAAATTATTCAACTCGGGCTGTTCCCACGCATACACGCACACAAATACATTGCTGACAAAAATAATGTAAATAATACACGTCCCTACCTTTCCATATTCATTATCCTGATATATAATTAATAGTGTTAGATAATACTATCGTTCGGTTCAGGTCAAACAGTTGAGAAAATGCGGGGCCTGGGGCAGATCTGGAGAAACAAAGGAGTTCACAAAAAATCGTCTCGGTTTTTGGTGTCTTGTCGTTGTCATTGAATAATTGCTCTCCATTGCTATCATAACAATAATATGAATGATTTGTAATGTACATTCACTATGTAAAGGCCGCCACAGTCGTGCAGTTTTGGCAGCAGTCCCGATTGCAACATCAAGTGAATGACTATGATGAAATAATATTCTGACTATGATGCAATGCAGTAAAAACATGACGTCGTTATTATTATTATTAGTCATTCACAGGCTACACACATTCGCTCTACCTCGTACCCCAATTCCGATTTGGGTTACAAATGAAGAATTAGTGACTGCCAGTTTTGCGTTTGATTGTCTTCAATGAATTGTGTGTCTTGTCGGTTACCGTAGCTTCTGTTAATATGACCCCGGGCCTTACATGCAAAGCTAACATAAAAAACAAAACAAATTGTGAGTGTGCGTGGACGAATTTCAAATAGATTGAGCGGTCTCAAGACCGATTTTAAAAAGAATCTGCCCGACGATTTCTCGCCGTCTCAATAAATCCTGCAGGCAAACATGATGAGGGAGGAAAATGATATACATCAATATCAAGGCGAATGTTCTGACTTTTGAAATAAACGTCTATATGAAATGGGTGTCCAGGGCACAGGGCAGACTTGCCATCCATACAGATTTAATCTGTAGTTATTTTTATACACATATTTTGTTACCACTTCTGGACCATGACTATGGCAATGACAAAAAAATGTTCACTGGATACAGGTTTCTACCATTTCACCGTCTAAAAAATTATTTTCAAATTCATTATTTCCCATTCAATTACTTGGAATTATGCTCAACTGATCTTAGATACAATACTTTTAGTCGATATATTTTAATGTTCTTTGAAATAATATTACACCATATCTATAATGTATATTTTCCCTTGATTTGCTTTATATAAGTGCAAAGCACTATACAGATTTGTTCCGCCAAATTCGGATTTTTTTACATTCTTTTATCAGGATGATTCATAATATTTTTATCTTCAAGTGTTTCGCAGGACGGCCAGCGCCAAATGTACTATCATGTTATGTTTGATACCAAATAAGGTGTTTGTGCGATGGACAAAGGCCTACACCATGCCCGTTTGTTTGTTTATTTGTTATCTGTTCCCTATAGTAGCGTTATTACTAGCCGGTGGTGCAGTGGCTAAGTCACTCGCCTTTGGTTCGAGAGGTCGCGGGTTCAAACCCCGGTGGAAGCACTGGTTTTTTTCTCAAGACGTCGATCCCATATTGCGGCGCTGCTCTGCGGCTGACACCTGGGTTATTCCGGTCTACCCTCGGAATAGATCCTAAAGACAAATTTCCCCTGGGATGAATAAAGGGAGTTTTATTTTTTGTAATTATGAAACAGTGTAGGGAAAAGCTCTGTGTCTGGCCGAGGACAGTGAGCAAGGCAGAAGGCACCGATGCGCATCCCAGGTAAAACGTATCCATGTTAAGTGCATGTCTGTGCCCCGCTAGTACGCATGGCCTGATACAGAGCTGGAAAATATATGGATCAAGAATATTTAAGGCAAGCAGGTGATCAGCCCACTGCATACATTCATAACGTGATTTCTCTGATTGTATCACACCATCTACACGAACTATTATGTTTTCCCTCCTCGGTTTCCTTTCTTTGAGGATAATAAATAGAACAGGTACCCAATTAAAGCACAAAGACCTGCTTGGTTTTGAGTCACTGCTGTACATGAAATTCCAATGCAATTGAGTGAATAACTGAAGCGCGACTAAGCTGCCACTGCATGGGCAGCGATGATGCAACCATTTCACCTGGCCCAATCTCGACGCGTGTGGGTAAACATCTAATTACTAATACTAATACGGTCAATTCTAGGTCATGTAATCAGCCCATCGGACTGCTGTTAAAAGTGCACGTCTGTGGTGGGTACGCCCGTGTGTCTGTGGTGGGGGGTAACGCCCGTGTGTCTGTGGTGGGGGGTAACGCCCGTGTGTCTGTGGTGGGTACGCCCGTGTGTCTGTGGTGGGGGGTAACGTCCGTGTCCGACTTTCATGATTCTTTGTTTGGTTGGGGTTTTTTTGTGTTTTTTTGTATTTGTTTTGCTTTGCTTTATTTTTATGCTGTTGTTTTTGTTTTGTTTTTTTGTGTGTTTTGTTTTTAAAGTGGGGGGGGGGGTAAATTGGTTGGGTTATTATAATTTCCTGCATGGAATTGTAAATGTAAATGTTATATATGGTATTATCTTATATTTCAAAACGGTATCAGCAAATGTTACCAAAATGATATGGGGCAACACAAGATGTGGGCAGGGAGAAATGGCTTAGTCAAGTAGGCCGTTCACTTCTCCGACATGCAATAGGTCAAATCAGTTAATTTGGATTGTACAAAGGTCGTCCCATTGTCAGCAGCAGTAATGCCGCGTCAAACATCGCTGAAATAGGACAAGGTCGTTAGAAGATGTTCCCCAGGATCTTGGCCATGCTATTCGGGAAGTACCGAGACAAAAATCACAAGATTCCTTATTCACCATTGGAAAGGTGTTTGTCACGGTACTTTTTACTCACAATAGAACGACCTCGGGGAAATTGGAAAACCCAAGCAAACAGGTTTGACCTATTGATGACCAAGACGAGACTGGAGCGACTCCGTGGCAGACACTAAGCGGATTCTACGACACGTCCCTTGTGTCCAGGCCATCCGCCCTGTCCTTGACAGACATCATCACGACCTGTCTCCCCGCGACACCCACGGGTACAAGTTCAAGCACAAGCGGACGGAAAACAGTATGCCAGTCAAGTAATGGCCAATAAATAAAATGTAGATAAAGAATCTCACGAATGTTTCGAGAGTCCCCAAATATCAAGGTCATGTTGCGGGAGTGGGGTGAGGGATGGAGTGGGTCTACTGCCCTGTCCCAGCTAAACCTTGCCAAGTAAGGCTGTGTACTGTGTAGTGTTTGTTTGTAGCCTTGCATGGCTGATCTCCGACCTTTGAACTAATATGTCAGCAACTCGACAGTACCCAAACATAATATATCCATTGTTTCTCTATGTAATAGAATATGGCGATAAAAATATTGATGATAATGCGTTGCACCCTTTTTTATGTCAGTTCAAACAGGTCAATACAATGTTACAGTGAACAAGTGTAGATAGTTGAATAACATTAACAGCATATGATATTAAAACACACACTGTCCGCAGTCACCCATGAATACACACACACACTCACACTCACACACACACACACACACACACACACACCCATATATATATATATATATATATATATATATATATATATATATATATATACATAATATGTATAAATATATATATATATCACATTCGGATATATCACATATTCCTATATAATATAATGGGTGTAATTTGAGGCAACCGACGCAAAGATTGATCTGCGCAGCATGGTTTCCTCCCCAGTTAAAAGCTTCCGCGCAAAAACAAAACGAATCGCCCCACCCGCCCCCGCCCCCCACACACACTTACACCCCCCCCCCTAAACCATCAAAAAAACACACAAAAACCAAACAAACTACCCTCTATAAAACCAAACAACCTCTCACTTCCCTCTCCCATTCCTATGTGCATCACTTCCCCGACAAAGCGACGGAACCACATCAATTTATTTCCGTCATCGATTTCGTGTTGTTGTGTTCTTCATTTTTGGCGCGTTTCTTGTACGTGTGCTCTGCTCGACCTTCGGCAACACGCATTTCTGATAGATCAATAATTCCAGCCCTAATAGCAATAATGACAACGGTGCCCAGTGGTCAGTGTGTCCGATAACCTCAGTTCCTTGACCCTTTTTCGTTTGAATGTTTAGCTTTACGTTAAGAAATAACATTATGCGTTCAACGTTATCGTCAGTTTAGAAGAAAAAAAAGTCCGTTGTTTTATCTACCCTACTAGTCTCAATATCATATTGTGAATGACGAATATCATGTAATATAGTATAGCGCTTATTCAAGATCATCACCGTGCTCACGCGCTTTACTTTACAGTAGCACATTTGCCCCGGGAAAGCAACGAAGCACTCAACACATAATAGGTCAAAACCGTTGGATGGGTTTTCCATTTCCCCGAGGTCGTTCTATTGTGAGTAAAAAGGACCCTGACAAAACAACTTCCCCATGGTGAATAAGGAATCTCATGATTTGATTTCGGTACTTCCCCAATAGCAAGGTCAAGTTGCTGGGGAAAACCTTCCAACGATCTTGTCCTATACACAACACGATGTCTATTTTGCGCGAATGCATTTTTGGGGGGCAAGGACGACGCTACTTACAACAGAGGGGACCTCCGAATTGAACGTCCGTCCGTCCGTACGTGTGTGAGTGTGTGCGTGTGTGTGTGTGTGTGTGTGTGTGTGTGTGTGTGCGCGCGTGTGTGTGTAGTATGTTCCATCATCCTATGTCCCTTCCAAACTCACCCGTTGGTGTAGAGGCGGCTCCTGTCCTTGGAGAGGCCTTGGCCTTGTCTGCGGCCTTGACATTGGAACTGGCGGGTGTACGGGGTGTGGCGTTGATGCCGTACTTTTTCTGCAACAGAAGGGAGACAACAACAAAAATAGTTATTAAAACATGGAATATGATGATGGTCACAATCAACAATCAACTTTCAAAGAGAAACGTAATTTTATATATAGATTATAAATACAAAGATACAATAATATATAAAGATAGGTTTGAAGTCCATATCCCCGTACAAGTACAGGCTCACAGACTTTATATAATTATCGCCCAGCAGGCCATGGCATCCAATGCCATTTTCAACTCCCCAGGAGCATACAGTAGTCTAGCCTGTTAAGCTGCATCATACTAGCTAACTGACAATAATTGTTTTCTTGCCTGTAGATAGCTGGGTACTCATGCACACCTGAGTCAAGTGAGAAATCAATGTATAAAGAAAGAGCCTTTCCCAAGGATTCAAAATCGTTAGCTTCAGCCAGGATTCGAATCAAGATCTCATGATCTCGAGGCCGACAGCCTATTGTGGTGGTGATGGTTGTGTCCAGATGGTCATTCAAGTAGAATTACTTATAATGATATTCATTGGACACTCTGCCTGACTTTCAACCCGTATACATTTACATCCATCTATTCATTAGGGGGCCGAGATGGTAATTGCAATGGAAGTACTTACAATATCCATTGAACAACCTGCCCGACCTTCAACCCCGTACATACCATTACATCCGTACGTCCATTCGTATTATATTTATATCCATCTATAATAACATCCACACTTCCAACAATAAATCCATTCACTTAGCCATCCACCCATCCATCCATCCACCCATCCATCCACCAATCGATCCACCATCTACCCATCCACCCATCCATCTATCTATCCACCCATCCATCCATCCACCAATCCACCCACCAATCCATCCATCCATCCACCCACCAATCCATCCATCCATCCACCCACCCATCCACCCATCCATCCACCCATCCATCCACCCATCCATACATCCACCCATCCATCCACCCATACATCCACCCATCCATACATCCACCCAAAGAAAAACCCAACCAAAC
>JARFNW010082008.1:0-13303 GCA_031763155.1 Dirona albolineata
GTCCTATCCAGAAGGGTGACGTATTGTCACTCAGTCCGCTTCACGCTACGGAAACCGGGATAAGCACCGGCTCTATATTTATATGTGTGTAGCTGGGTACTTATTTGTCACCCGAGTCGAAGACAGGTGAGGTGTTGTGTGTTTACGTCGTCACTCACTATTTCTATCACGTGGTATGCGATATCAAGTTGAGTGGCATGCCTGCTTGTCGTACGATTTCTGTTTATTTGTTGTTATCTTTAAATTAAGCCTACTTATAGAATCAATCCAGGGCAGACTCATCTGATAACATTTTTAGTTGTCCAAGTGTTGCACTTTTCACTCTATGCGTTATTTGTGTAATGTGAATGAAAGCATCTATAATGTGTAGTAATGTTTATAAAATTCTCGGTCATCCCTAAAATTAATTTGGTTTGGTATATCATAATATATCATTCTTTTTGATGTTCTCCGATTTTATCATTTGTTCCTGTCATCACGCTTACTGTATAATTTCGATTTTAAGATCACCTTGTTATTAATTGCATGATATTATTGTAATTTTTTTTGTTTTCGTGTGATTTCATCACCTTTCCCCCCTCCCTATCACCAAATATGATATTTATCTAGGATGAGCAGCAAGAAACTGGTGAGAAAAAATCTGCCAAAGACGCATTGCTTCTTTGGTGTCAGAGAAAAACAGAAGGGTAAGGACTGTTCTCTTGTGGTCTTACGTATTCTATTCCAATTGTTGTATGTCACGAAACGAATATTGGATGGTTATTATTCGAAATGCATTGACATTAGATTGCATAATGTTGAATGCCAAACACGAGCGGTCGAAAGCGACAAAATGAAATTATTAAGATACCACTGCAAAACAATATGAGTTTTCCAGAACAGAAAAATAAAGAGTAAAATGACAGATGTATTATAAGTAAGAATAAACGACTAAGTTAGAGCAGATGTTTATAAACTGTCTTCCTTGTATTTTTAATTCCACATGCCCTTCTTTTCCAACTTTGTAACTTTACGATTCGCGTATAGTTGAAGGTTCATGTTAAGGTTTACCATTCCATGTAGTATTTCAAATCATTCGAAGGTTGGCATTGACCTAAGATTAACACTGAGGTCATAATAGTGTACAACGTTTAGTAAAGACCAGGACAGCGGGGAATGGAACCCACCATCTTTCGGTTGAATGTCCAGAATAATAGTATGAAGATGTTACAGTGCCAGTGAGATATAGTAAACAAGAAAGAAAAAAAGATTATCGAACGGGAGAATCGAACCCATGCTTGCTACGGCAAAACCCGCCTTGCCGAAACAATGGACCGACTCGCTACCACTGAGCCATGCCGCCACCCCAAAATATTGACCTCTCTTGCACGCCCCCCCCCCCTGGTAAATGCCATCAACGATCACGTCATATCATCTTCTTTTGAACCCGATGGGGTTGGGTCACCCGCTGATGACGTCACGAAGACACCTGCATGCTCACCGTCTTCGGGACTCAGAAATCAATACGGTATTGGAAAATTAAGGGAAATGACGGGCTGTACAAATCATCAAATATTTATGACTATTCTGTGTTGCCTTTCATGGGTAACCATCCTATTGTTAAGGAATTGGAAGATGGGTGTGCATCTATTGTCTTTTGTCATAGTGTGAGTTTGAGTTCTAGTGGTGAAAGGAGTGTTTTATCTGTACACTGATTCGCATTAAGTTCATGGATTTTCGTACGTTCAATTCCTCTTGTAATGCCGAGGAGGAAAGGCTGTTCTGAAGAAAGAAAAAGGATAAACTGGTGTACATTGGGATTATAAACAAAAGATAGTTATGATTACAAAGACATTAGGTATGCGTTGCTGATCAAAGGAGAGCTAGCAGCGGTGCCATAATGCATCCAACACATCGTCACTATTCCAGGTAATAATAATATGGACCCATTGAGTTTCGATCAGGTTCGTTTCTTGGAATCGAATGTCAAATTGCCATTAGTTCAGTGCGATTCAGTGCACTTTATCGGCAAGTGTTTTTGTTTGGGTTTTTTGTTTGTTTGGTTTTTTTTGGCCCGTCTAGAATCAGGAATAAAACAATGGTCGGTAATGATCAGGAAGCTGAGTCATGTATGACATCTGCGTAGCCCTCACTGGTGTTGTGCGATATTTCACATTTGAATTGCTGTAAGTGGACGTCCCTTGAATGAGGTCGTAGAATAGGTTGGTACAAAAATGCTGTAAAAAAAAAGAAAAATGGGAAATACTGTCTGGACACCCGACATCCCCCCCCCCCCCCGGATCTGTCAGACTCCCCCCAGGGGCTACTGTGCCGACCGACCCGGCTTTCGACACATAATGACATTATTATGTTATGGTTTAGATGACATATCGCACATAACATATTTGCCATTTTATGGACAAGAGATATGCAAAATAGGATAGCATTGAAGTTTTTGAAATGTTTATGGATTATTCTCTTCCACAGATATCCAGGTGTGGAGATTAAAAACTTTACGACCAGTTGGCGGAATGGGCTGGGATTCAACGCTCTCATTCATGCACACAGGTACACATAATACGTTTTGGAATATCTTAATAAGATTTTTATGAGGTTTTTGTTTTTTCACTTCAGACCAAAAGAAACGTTACATTCAGGCTTTCTTTATGCCCTTAAAGTTTGAATTGACCATACTAGTTTTATTCAAACTATGTGGCATGGGGGTGTGGGGCAAAAATTTAAACATAACTACACCCCCCCCTTTTTACACACACACACACACACACACACACACACACACACACACACACACACACACACACACACACAAAACCCCAAAACAAACAATTTTAGTAGTACATGCGAACTGTAATGGATATTTTAAAAAAAAATCAATGTATCATTTTATTCTATTGTACTGTTTGCTTCGATTTTTTTTTTAAAGATAAGAATTGGCAAATTTAGTTCCAATGTATATGAACAATTAAATTTTATGGTGCTTGTACTTTTTAATGCATTTAGTTTCATCCTGTCTTATCACTATATTTTTCACATTATTTTTCACTCATGTCCAGACCTGATCTCATTCAATTTGAACACCTGGATCCACCCCAACACATCAACAACCTGAACAATGCCTTTGAAGTGGCGGACAGGGACTTGGGCATTGCCAAAATCTTGGATGCAGAGGGTACTTTTTAAATATAATTTATTCTCTTTTATCTACTAATTAGTTAAAGATTTAATGATATCATTGCGACAATGTGATCAACTTGAATAACTCATGTTAAAATACCCAGACGACATTAGATAAGAAGGAAAAGAGGAGGGAGGACCTAAATATCTTTACCATAGAATTCCCAACGCAGTGCTAAAGACCTGAGTCCCAGTTGGCTGATCACCTGTTTGTCCTCAATTTATGATCCACTTAGACTCTCCAGCTTTGAGTTCAACAATTCATGGCTGTGTGGGGAAGTGTATGTAAATTGGATCTCCTAGAAGGGCTGAATTACTAGTGCATGTTGCATGTATGTGTGTCTTATGGGCCATTTCGTGCTGAAAATAATCCCCAACAACGAACAGTAGAAATGGGATTGGACATCAAAACATTTGATGTTCCTTCATTTAATTGCTGATGTTTTTGTCCTGGAACAATGGAATGGTTACTGATAGAGTTATTTAATGAGAATTACTATTGTGATATGAAACGTCTTACGATAAATATTTACAAATTATTCATTGTGCCATGCTGAACCCAGACATTGGTTCATAATAGAAACATGATTTTGTTGCTGTTGTTGTCAGATGTGGATGTCAACCGCCCAGATGAGAGGATCATCGTCACATACGTGGCATCCTATTACCACTACTTCGCCAAAATGAAGAGTGAGATGACCGGAGGAAAGAGAATTGCCAAGGTATTGTGAGAAGATAAAACCGAGCTAATAATTTTTTTGTCATTAATGTTCTGACTAACTATTGATTTGCATGCTTTTACATCATCGTAAAGCAACTGAGTAAAATGTATACATGAACATACATAAACAATACAGGAAAGACTATAATGTGTGGGGGATTGCTCTGGACAACATAGAATGATAAGCATTCACTGAAGAGGTCATGATGAACGCCTAGCCCACGAAGTTGGATGGCACAGCTGACAGAAGGCCCCAAGACTAGTCAAATCAATACAAGTTTACTCAGATATAATAGAGGTGTAATAAAGTTTGCAAAGATTTCATCCCACTTTAAGTCATAAGGTTTCAAAGACATAATCAATCTTTTGAATCTTATGATGCTGAGTTGATGTGTCAATCATTCTTTGATGTGTCAGTCTTAGTAATGATTGCCATTCATATAAATTATGGGTTTACAGCACACACACACACACACACACACACACACACACACACACACACACACACACAACACACACACACACACACACCATTGAGTGAAGGCCAGATTACAACCAATGTTGTAAAACATTACATACAACACATCACATGGGAGGAGATTATTAGTCATCCAAATGTAATAGTTACCTTCTAAATGTCACTGTGTTGCAATTATTGTCAGTGGTGTCCACATCAATCACCATCACCACCACTACCATTTTGAATGGTGCAGTCCTCTTCACCACCAACATGTTCATGATTATCATCACCACCCCCATCTCCTCCTCCACTTTAATCTACACCTGCTCCCATTCATTATTATCTTCACCACCACCACCTCCTCCTCCTCCTCCACCTCCTCACATTCATCATTATCATCATCCCTCCTCCTCTCCATCATGATATCAACATCATTATCATCATCATCACCTCCTCCTCCTTTTCCTCCACCTCCTCCCATTCATCATCACTGTCATCCCTCCTTCTCCTCTCCCTCATTATATCATCGTCATCACCACCCCCTCCTCCTCCTCTTTCTCCTCCTTTTCCTCCACCTCCTCCTATTCATCATTATCAATTACCATCATCCCTCCTCCTCTCACTCATCATCAACATCATCATCATCACCCATCATCACCACCACCCCCTCCTCTTCCTCCACCTTCTCCTATTCATCATTATCGTCATCATCATTTTCATCATCGTTGTCATCATCATCATCACTATCTCCAACCATCGGATAACCTCATCCTGTCTCTATC
The DNA here is from genome assembly GCA_031763155.1 of Dirona albolineata. Taxonomy (NCBI): domain Eukaryota; kingdom Metazoa; phylum Mollusca; class Gastropoda; order Nudibranchia; family Dironidae; genus Dirona; species Dirona albolineata. The sequence continues at coordinate 5,138 of JARFNW010082008.1, forward strand.
CTATCCCACCTTTATCAATTAGTTCTGGTCACTGATTCTTTGCCAAAGGGGATTGAAAACTTGCCATGAATAATGAATGCATATATGCCCCCAGGGAGTATCATTGTATTAGCGTTACTTGCATGAGTGAAGTATGTGTTTGATATAGAGGGTGGTGTGTTGCTGTCTCCCAGTATTTATGACAATGTAAATGCATTAAGTTGAATAAGATTTCTATTACATTGGCCCAATTTTGCATCAAGCTCCTAAGTAAAGCATTCATTCCGTAGTGCATTACTGTTGAATGTATCAACAGCAGCAACAATAACAAAGTACAACATCAACAACAATACACTAAAAAATAAAATCAACTGGTCAAAAGAAACCATTTCTAATGTCACATTAAATGATATTGCATATTACTCAATTGTGCTTTGACAATGCAGCTCCATATGCCACAGGCACAAAACATCCACAAGCAGTCACATGACTGAACACAGAGCTAGAAAACTTATGGGTCAGGTTAAGACAAGCTTTGGATCAGTCCACTTTGTCGAAACACCTGTATTAGTCACGTCATATTAGTCACAAGTGGCACTGGCACATTAATTTGTGTTGTTCAGATGACCAACATATGATTTTTTGATAACCTTGTGACACGCCACCCACCCACCCAACCCCATTTCCCAAAGCTAAAGGAGACACTAGTGGGAATCTTGTGGTTTTTTGTTTGAAAGAATCAATTCCATGCTAACGTATCTAATATTTTTAGATTGTTGGAATGATGAGAGATGTGGAGAAGATGCAGGGTGACTATGAATCTCTCACGTCACAACTTTTGGACTGGATCAATGAGAAAATCAAGTCTCTTAACAGCCGAGATTTCCCGAATTCTTTGGAAGGAATTCAGAAGGAACTGATTGGATTCAAAGATTATATGACAGTCGAGAAACCTCCAAAGTAAGCACTTTGTATCTGGTTCTATGCAGATGACGTAAATATTTTAACTTCTGGGAATATATCATTTTAAAATTCCCAACCATTGTTTTTGTTTCATTTTTTATTTTTTTTAGACAAAAATCACTTAGCTGGTAGTCTGCACTAAATCGCATCAAGATTATGACGATTTCTCTTTAGGTTCCTGGACACATAACAGATAGAAACTCAATGCAATGGAATTATTTTGGAATTATAATGGAGGAATTGTCTTTCATGCATGAGTGTTACTGTGGAGAAGTGTAGATTAGTTTTAAAACATTTTAAATGTTACCATCTTTTTGTTCACACCAAAGGAGATGCTTCCTTTATTTTGTTTAAGTCAAACTGCAATATAACTTTCAGGACAAAGCCATGTGAACTAGGAAAGGTATGAGACCAGTTACCAGTCACTGTAGACTGGTTTGAAGATGTGGATCGAGATCATGTTGATTCGTCTTTGTCTTTTTAGAGTTATGAAAGAGACGATTATTGTCGTATAATGAGGATTAGACAGTTACACATAGTTTAAGTCTTGTCTATTTTTAAATGCTTTTCTTCGGGTTGTAAAGACTTGTCTATTTTGAAATGCTTTTCTTCGGGTTGTAAAGACTTGTCTATTTTGAAATGCTTTTCTTCGGGTTGTAAATGTGTTCATTTCTATATTTTTAACAGGTATCGTGAAAAGGGGAATATTGAGGCCCAATATTTCAACATCCAAGCTAGACTCAAAGCCAACGGTCAAAAACTGTACATTCCACCCGAAGGACAGCTGATTCATGACATAGAGTCTGCTTGGCTACAGTTGGAGAGGTGTGAACACGGACGGGAGGTGGCCTTGAAAGATGAACTCATCAGGCAGGAGAGGTTGGAACAGCTTGCCCGCAGGTTTTCCCGCAAGGTTAGGGTTACTTATTGATGCAGGCATAGAAAATTGTCTTTTTAAAAAGCCATTCTAATTTTATTACATAACGATAGAAGTGATGCTGTAATTGGGATTTGATGATTGTTGAGCATCAATTTTGAATGTAGAATTTCATCATTTAAAAAAAGAAAAATTATTTCAAAGGTGTAAATTGTTTTTTTGGTTTTTTTGAAAATTGATTGCAGAATATGATAGAGGCATTAAGCAATAATCATTTTTAAACAAAAGGAAACTGGTTATGTTATTAATACTTTATATTTACCTTTTATTTACAGGCTGCTATCAGAGAGTCATGGTTAAGTGACATGGAACAGATTCAAGAAGAAAATATTATGTGTAACAATGCCGCACAGACAGAAGCGGCCATGAAGAAACATGAGGCCATAAGTGCTGAGATTTTGGCCAGGGTAAGACAACCAATGACAATTTTTGGTCAAATTGTTTGCTTTGATGGCTTAGCCCTTCTGATGATGTTTAGCAGTTGTAGGTCTGACTATAGGTATAAAATGACTATATACTATGTACAGTGCTTTGATAGGTTTAACCTCTTATATTATATTTCTCTTTTTAGGAGTCTTTCATCTTTCCATTCTTTCAGTCAATGCTGATCTTTGGCCAATTAAGTATCAAGTGAAGTAACTTTTTGTATTTTTGCAAAAGAAACGGACGAGAAGGGTTAAACTCATTATATTATTGTTATATTCTTTATTACTTGTCTTTGTTATAGGAAGCAGTTAGGAAGAAATGCTTTTGAAATGTAGATTGTAGGTTTTGTCATTTTTCTTTTGAGTCCCATTGTTTCTATGTTGACAACTTAATCTCATTCGTTTTGTTATTGTTTTGTTTGGTTTGTTTCTGTTACAGAAAGACAGATTCCGTGCCCTAAACAGTTTGGCCTCTGAGCTTGTGCAAGGAAACTATAGAGCAAAACAGAAAGTCAGACAAAAGTAAGAATTTTATTGTGTGGTTTATTCAAATCCTAATGTTTAAAAATAACTTGAACAATGAGAGTGACATGCCACTAATATTGTCAAGATTTTGGCAATGTTAATTTTACATCATCTTTGATTTTATAATTATTATTTTGTTTTTTTAATCATTCGTGACTGTCTATTTATATCTTTAAAATAGCTCTGGTTTTGGTCCATGAAATTCTTCAATAAAAAAAGTTTGTCAAATTTTTAAATATGTTTGATTCTCTAACAATTGGGGTGAAGTAATGAAATCATTAATTTTCAATAACATTTTTTTTTTTTTGGCTTAAAACTCTTAATATCTATTTCAGAGACCAAGAAGTTATGGCGAGATGGAAAAAGCTGCTGGACAATTTGGAAGCCAGAAAACAAACATTGTCAGGATTTAGCAATTTGATGTCTATGTTCAGGGAGATTGAAAGCATCACAGAGGAGCTTGGGGAGGTTGAGGTGAATAGGTTTCCTCATTTTTAGTAATGATTTAGAATACGCATATATCTGATCTTTTTTTTATTTTATATTCATGAATTTCAGTAAAAATCGTATTTATCGTTATCAAAACAATCACTCTCTGTCTTGGTGTTTCATAATTTTTGTACAGAAATACTTACTCTTGACACTCACTTTCCCTTCTATAAACAAGCAGAAGAAAAATAAGCAATTAAAATAATAACAACCCAACTCCACATCGATAACATTTCTGTATTAAGAGTCATATTGTGTAGGTCCTGAAATATTATCGTGAATAATTCCAGTTGCATTGGTTATTTATAGTTTTGAAAGCAATAAATATTTTGATGAAAAATTAATTCTTTTTATATTTTCCATGGAACAGTCTAAAGTAAAAGTTGAAGACGTTGGCAAGCACCTCCAAGGCACAGAAGATTTGCTGCAGCAGCACGCCCTTCAAGACGCTCAGTTGAACGCATTGTCCAAGCGTATCCGAGCTCTGAACAGGACGTCAGCACAACAGGGTGGTGCTGGCAACGCAGAGGCAAACCACTTGAACAAAAAATTGGAGGAACTTAACAAAGACTTAAATGGGTATGCTATTTGAATTATCTTTTTATTTATCACTTCTTTAAGATATTAAGAAGGTATTTGTATACATGTCTCATAAAAATGTTTTATCATATGAGCAAACAAACAACCATAATTTAAAAAGAAATTGAAGTCTCTCTGCTTTTACTAAAAATAGATGATGAATAGTTCATTCTGCATCCCACATATTGTCAAAATCAGCAAACACACACTCACACACACACACACACACACACACACACATACACACACACACACACACCCACAAAGTCACACACACCAGCACACACGATCAGAGACAGACACGCAATAGTAGGAAAATGTCGGATTGCAAAATATGTTTTGATGTATTTATTACATCCCAGTGATTGTCCGATTTCTAACAACCACAAAGTGCATCCTAAAATAGACTGCAACTCAGCTCTTTTACCTGACCCACATTTATTTTAGCGTACAAAACCTGAGCAATGCAAGAAAAGCCAACCTTGAGACAGCCAAACGCTACTACCAGTTCCTGGAAGACACAGAGGAAGAAGACAGATGGGTGGCGGAAAAGATGGATGCTGTCAAATCTACCAACTTTGGAAAAGACTTAAATGCAGCACTTATGCTGGTGAAGAAACATGAGGTACAATTTCAACTTTTAATTTGAAATGTACTTTGAATGTCATTTTTATAAAGTGGTCAGACCTTGTTATCATTTTCAAGACAGAAGAGGAATGTGTCAGCAGCTTTCAAAAGACAAAATCTTGCTATCACATTCCTTTATAGTCTTTTACCACATCATTGGCTTTAGCAGGACTCCATTTATTTATCATTGTCAAGGTCTGAAGAGTTTGAAGGTTGCAAAATATTATAGTCTCTGTGTTTTAAGCACATGATCTAGTTACAGTAGTGTTTGAAGTCCTGGAGAATACATTTTTTATAGGACCCGATCAATAATTTTACATTTTACTTTGAAATAATGATGTGGTGATATCTCTTGTTCCAGGCTTTAGAAGCAGAAATGCAGGGCAGGTGGCGCCGATGTGAGCAGATTTGTGGCGTTGGCCAGGATTTGGTGAATCAAGGCCATCCAGCAAGGGCTGAGATCGGCAGTCGCATCAAGGCTTTGATGGACAAATGGAATCGACTCCAGGAAGCAGCTGTTCACAGAAAGACCAAACTTGACGACTCGATTGAAGCTCAGCAGGTAAATTAATCTTTTCATTGCGTTGTGTTCGCCTTCCTTTATAATTTAGTGCCTTGAAATTGAGCCCTGAGAGATTTTTGTATAATGATTTGTATCAGGTGGTTAGAGGTTGCTTGATACACAGTCTCTCTCTATGGATTCTTCTTTTTGATTTTAACTCAAACTTGTTGAACTGTTACATAGTTGACCATGCCTGTGTTGATTTTTAATGTTTCTCTGTTCGGTCAATGATAAACCAATCAATGAATATTCCTGTTCTTAAGGGAACAGATAACAAACAAACAATGATTACTTTGGTTTTTAATTAATGTATGAAATCTATTTTACTTATATTACAATAATATCAATGCAGTTATGAATACTTGGGCATTGAATAATGTACTAAATTTATATAAATGTACTAATGAAACACCAACGTGCTAATTATGTTCCTAACCAATATGTAAATCCCTGTCTTCAGTATTATGCTGATGCCAATGAAGCTGAGTCCTGGATGAAGGAGAAGATGCCACTGGTGTGCAGTGATGACTATGGCAAGGATGAGGCCAGTGCTCAGGTAGGGGATCCTAATTCATAGTCTATGTCTCTCTAAGAATTTTTGACGAGACGTAGACGTGTATCCAAATATCTTCTTAATATCATAAAGAAGTGATGAATAAAAAGACAAATTAATTTTTTGTCTTTTAAACTATTATATTTCTATATGACTCCTCCATATTTTATTTTTTCAGTTTTCGCTTTCATATAATCTTCTAAATCTATTAAAAGGGATATGTCTCAAAGGATTTTAAACATCTACTTACAGTTATTGACACTGGTTTTGGATGATGTGGAGAAATTGCTATGTTGGTTTAATAATGATAATGATAATGATAATAATAATAATAATAATAATAATAATAATAATAATAATAATAATAATAACAATAACAATATAATAATAAAAATAATAATAATAATAACAATAATAACAACAACAATAACAATAATAATAATAATATAATGTGCTCAAACAGTGTCTCTTAATTAACTCTCCACCCAAGGCAAGGAGGTCACATAATATACTTCTATCAGGAGGGTAGCATATCAGCGGCATATCAATTTGCATATCAATTTGCATACATAATGTAAAACCATTGACCGTCTCTGGTTTGACAAGGGCAAACAAAGCATTCAATTTACTTTAATTTTGCGGCCTTGCTTGCATTCCGTTCCTATCGATAATAGGAATCTTTCAAAGAGTGCTAACAAAGTAATCAACTCCCGATGATATTATCGAGTCGTGTGACCGACCACAGTGCCAATTTATTTCAATTAATATAGCGCGGCGTAGTGTGAACGATCAGAGCAAACATGAATAATATAATGAGGGAGGTGGTGAAAAATACATTATATGATGTACTATCGACTTTCAAGTGTTTGCCAGATATATTTTCTCATGGGCAACCCATTTTTAAGGGGGTATTTTGTTGTTATTTCTGTTTGCCCCCACCCCTCACACTAGGTAGAATGGTAATAATGGATGACCTACTGAAGCTATGTAGACAGACGTCAGTGAAAATTAGAATATGTAAATTCCTTGTTAATTTCGTTTCACAAATATAGGCCTGTTGCTCGAAACGTTCCTGGTTTTTTAAAACCCCTTACACCCCCCCCCCCACACACACACACACAAAAAAAAAAAAAAAGTGCGGGTGGGGGGGTTGTTAAATATTGGTAATAATTTCATTTTGGCAAGGCAGGTAATGCATGGTGGCGATTTCTTTCTTTCTTTCTTCGTTGTGTTGTGTTGTGTGAGCGGAGACTTGACTGATTGCTTGCGACCACAAAAATGAACTCACCACTTTGTTCCAATATATGGTCCACGGGTTCCTGTTTGATCTGAATGGCAGGGAGAGACAGCTCAGAGGACAGGTAGGTGGGGCCCACCATGGACGATGACGACGATGATAACGACGGTGACGTGGTAGTGGTGACGATGATGGTGGGCTGCTGGGCGCTGATGATGGCGGCGGCCGTGGCAGCCTCCGCGTCCATTTTGGCCGACGCTGAGATTGAATACGATGAGGAGGAGGATGATGAGGAGAAGGATAACGATGAGGAGGAAGAGGAGTTCAAAAAGGCGTCGCTGCTGATGAGAGCGTCTGCGGTTTTGGGGTGGGCGGATGATGCTGGTTTCATAGTCAAGTCCAGGGCCGAGGAGGAGCCGAAAAAGTCTGTGTCCATGTCTGGTGGGAATACAAAGACAAGAAGGGAAGACGTGTAAATAATAATAAATAAATAAATAAATTAATTAATAATAATAATAATAATAATAATGATGATAATAATAATAATAATAATAATAATAATAATTTTAAAAATATATAAAATATATACATATATAAGAAGAAGAAAAAAAAAAGCAGAGGTAGATACAAATGTTTATGAACTTCATGTCGTCGGAAACACGAAGTGAGATAAAAGAAATTGAACAAGTTAAGACTAAACCAAAAAAACAAAAAACCCAGCCCCTTTTGGTATTAATTGGAGCAGGCCCATCTTATCAAAATCAGGTAAATACTTGTAATAATATGTAATATCATATGGTTCACATTCCATCCCGTTTTATCTTTCACTTTCAGTCAATCATCACCATAAATTGCCATAAATTACTATAAATTAGATAGTACGACAGTGATACAAAAAAAAAACTATTACAATATTGAATCGCGGTCATGTTTATCGACTTCATCAACTTCGCTACTTTCCTTTATCTGTACACAACGAATTATGCCCTTTTCTTCTTTCTTTTTTTTTTTTTCGTTGATGAGTGAGTACTATGGCCCATAAAGCCACTGGAGTGCGTCATGACGAGAGCCGTTGTTCGCCCTTTCAACCTCCTCTTCTCTCTCTCTCTGCATCAATAATTCCCATGACTGGGTGTAAACAATAACACGATGACTTGCTGCTGCTGTGCGGTGCGCGTGGGATGGTCGGTTGTGTTGAGACATGCCTTTAAAGTCTTTTGTTGGTTTTTTTTTGGTTTGTTCTTGTTTTTGGGGGTTTTTTTAAAGCGCATTTCGCTTCACTCTCCCCCC
>JARFNW010082119.1:0-23130 GCA_031763155.1 Dirona albolineata
TGATGATGATGATGATGATGATGATGATGATGATGATGATGATGATGATGGTGGTGGTGGTGGTGGTAATGATGATGTTGATGATGGTGGTGATGGTGGTGATGACGATCATCGCAGAGATAGATATGTTAGTGGTTTGCATAATCATAATCATGATTTTAAAATCCACAAAAACTTGTCTTCTAAACTACACTTTGTCCCTTCTCCATCCTCCCTGTCATTTCCCCCTCGTCTACAGATTAGCATCCGTGCAGGACCACCGTCCGCCCCACATCCCTAACATTGCCACCATCCAGGGGCAGGGAGGGGCAGTTGGGACCACCGAAGTAGACCCAAAGAAGACGTTGCTGGAAAACATTCGGGCTCTGGTGCCCGACCACGACAGACGGGTTCAGGAAATGGAGGTAAGGGAGAGAGAGAGAATAGGTGTTGGGGGACTGGGACTGGGTTGGGGGGGGGGGGGGTGTGAATAATTTCACCCTAACATTGAAGAGCATTTGTAGAGGGTGTCGTCTTCACCCGAATGAGACACTGTTCACTTGTTGTGTGTTGTGATGCTGGATGGGTCCAACAATTCGCTCTTGTATTTTTATTCAATTTCTATGGATCATCCTTTTGGATTTGTATAAGAAGTGTATGACAGTTTTAAAATGTCGACGACTTTGAGAACACCTAACTGCGTCTCTGAAATGTTACAAATGCAAAATCTCCCAGATCTGATACTCGGCTTCATGTTAAAGATAGTCAGAGAACAAATCCCTGCAATTCCTCCAAATCATACACTGCAAAATGACCAAAGCTCAAACTAAGAACACGAAAATGAGAAAATTTCATCTGCGACGGTATTCTAAAAAAGTATATAACAAAATACAACGTCAGTCAGTGAATTGAGAAGTCATCTGAAATGACTGCCCAGTTAAGAACGGAGCACTACTTCTATACCACCTTTGGCATCTGCAGTGTATGGCTAAGTTATGATACAGATAAACACACACAGGTAGCATTTATATTATTGTGACAGTGTTGTTTGAAAGGATGTAGGTTGTCAGGAGTGTCAGATTGGCTCAAGTCAGTCAAGTTCACCACAAAAAATAAATAAAAATGGGTGCCAGTTTTTCAACAAAGTTTGACTTTATATATGCTTGCAGCACCAAGGCCACACAAACACCATGATCAGTGGGGAATCGAAACCATTGCCATTCGGTTGTGAGTCCAGGGCCTTGACTCCTTGGCCATGCTGCCCTTGTATAATGTACTCCTATATAATATATGATATTATGTTTACCCTTGACGTACCTGTAGCTGTGTCTGCATTATATCTCTTCAAATAGCTGTAGCTGATGAAGGCCCAAACCTCGAATTAATTCAGGTTTATGAAGCAGTCTATTATAATATGTCACCATGTTTTTTTTTTGTTAAGCACCTAATGTTGACAAGAACCGGTATAGTATATAATAAATAGTACTTGAATGTTTACGATACTTTGCCCACTGATGGATCGCATCCTCATCTATTGCTCCCCCCTCTTTCTCCAGTGCGACAATTTGAAAGGTTGCCAGGTGACCTCATTTTTTAATGCTTTCGGCCTAACATCTATAATTTCAAATATATATTACACAGTATTTGCTTTCAAACCATTGAAAAAATCATTAATTTAATTTTTCTTTTACAATATATCCCATAACATGTGTAACTGTAACGTTAACGTATATAATCTGTAAATTTATATCTTGACCCATACAAGACTTATAATAATATATACAGATCATCCTTTCGTTAATTTATTTTCTTAAAATTTCCATTTCATCTCCTGTTCATATTTTTCTATACCTCAGTCTGTGTGATTAATTAATTTTATCTACCTATTTATATTTTGGCTTCCTTTTGTTTGTGTCTATGAACACAGTCCCCCTCTTTTCTATAATCTCTGAAATCATTTCTCTCCACCTTTTCCTCAGTCAGCCTTCAAGCAATTTCTACGTTTGATTACCGCCAGATATCTTTCTCTCTCTCTCTCTATATTTATTTTCTCATTCATTCATCGCTGAAAATATTATCATCTCCCATGATGCACTTAACCCCATTGCAATATACGGAGACCATCTATCCTTGCTTATCTAATGTAACAAACATGGGTGTAATAGTCTTGTCATATTTCTTCTGTAAAAGAAATAATTTGTCCGATTGGATATTAAAAGTGTTTGCTTTGAATTAGACAGGATCTAAAGAAATTGTCAATTTTGATTCCCATGATGCGTAGCCTAGTGCATTGCAAATATTATTATGCTCTATGCGCTTTACTGATTTGAACATTTCTTAAATTTTTTATTATTTATCTGGTTGATTGTTTCTAAAGTTTCTCTAGTTTTTAGTTTGGCATCCTTTTGGACACTGTTAGGCCACACCTAAGGCTGCATCCCTTGTTTATCTACAGTCCATCTATAATAGACTTGTAGGGCAGAATATGAAAAACTATGATTTGAAATGCAATGAGAACGCTCCGACCCAGGATTCAAACACTGAATCCCCACATTTCGAAGCATCTACATAAAAAAATAGATATATATATATATTAACCACTGCACTAAGAACACCCCGAGTTAGTTACTCTGGTCATTATATGTTTATGAGACACACCCATTTTAATAACGCCAAAAGCCATAAGAGTAAAATGTGGTGTTGGTTTGTATCCTGTGTGCGTAAAGGACGAGTGAGCAGAGGAATGCTTTGATGATATTCAGTCATACATGGTGCAGTTTAACGATCAGCTAACATCTTTTAAGTATATACCTATTGAAATAGCAAAGATATTATATCCTGACAGGGGCCTTAGGATATTAAATGATTTATGATGTTTTCGAATTGCTATTAATCAGCTAAGGCTTTAAAATGAATCTATAACTTGTTAATGGTTTATAGTCATAAAGGAACTTTCAAATTAACTCAAAAAGGTACCATTGGTTATCGTTAAAGAAAGAAAGAAACTTTCATTTCATTGATTTTTTTTTCCCCGTTAATTTTTTTTGCAGGCCAGAGAAGCAGCTAGAGAAAGGAAGAAGAAAATTAGCACCCAACAGGAGGCCTTGAAGTTTGGCAAGAGCTTGGAAATGGTGACCAAGACCCTACGTCCCTGCTCTACAAACGGTGACAGAGGAGATGAACCTGCTGATCAGAAACAAGAAGTTAGAGAACAATTTGTAGCTGAGAATAACGGAATCCAAGAGACGGCAATCGGTGTCAGCACTCATAATTATCCATCGTCACATGCCACCTCGTCACCCTCAGAATCATCAGCACCATCACTGCCATCCTCAACATCATCCTCATCATCTTCATCTTCATCTTCATCATCAGGGACATTATTAACCTCAAGTGTGGTATCCGCAGAAGCACAGCCTGTTTCTGCAGGTCTGTCTGTAAAACCATTGTCATCATTCTCGGCCAGCCTTACTACGACCACCAAATCATCAGACAAACCCACCGCCACTGTATCAGCAATGACCAGCACGTCTACAGAAATGCCCCTGTCGGTCATATCCCCCCTACCCTCCAAAGCCTCACACACTGACCCCTTTCCCCCTCCCCCTCCCAGTGCAAGGTCGGCTACCCTTCCCCTGACCGAGGGGACTGGACGTTTGGCCAGCCATGCACAGACCGGGACTGGCCCTGTGGCGCACACGGTCAGCACCTCGACTGACCCGTCTAAGAAATCTGATGCCTCCGTCTCTACTTTCCCACCCACCTCTGACACCTCCAGCAATACTTACAGACCTCCCGTGTTCACAAAACCTCCCAGGCTTTTCTCTCCCACCAAAGCTCCTAGAACATCATCAGCTCCTCTTGTAGAGTCTGAGACCTTTTCTCTGAGTTCTAAAGAAAGACCAAAATCCAGTGGGGTTCCTTCTTCAACTCCAAAACCGCCCCAAGTCACCAAAGCTAACTCTGTCGACTCCAGCCCTTCTAAATCTTACAAACCCTTAACGTCACCTACAGACACCAACGGGCACGCCAATGGAGAGGAAGAAAAGTCCAAATATTACAAAAAAGCCCCCAGGAGCGCCTTTTCAAGCACATGGGTTTCTCCTCCTTCCTCACCTATTTCCACGTTGTCGAACACGAACCCTCCGCCCGTCCTTCCTGGCAACTCGGTGGCTCAGATAACACCAGGCGGAACAATCAATTTGGTCCTGACTGGGGTGGCCAGTCCCAAATCTCCCACCAACCCGGGCACGTTTACCATCTCTCCTCCCACAGACATTACCACTGGTTCTATCAGTAACTCCACCCCTCTCCCACCTGCACCCAAATCTCCTCTTGCCGCCGGCCACACTAATGCCAACCCAGAGACGGACACGGCCAGCAAACAGAAAAAGGTACCGCCCCCTCCACCCCCTAGGAAAGGAAGCCGGCCGACGTCCATGACAAACTTGCCAACCATTAACGGAGGAGAACAGGATCAGCAACAAGAAATGCCGCAATTTGTAGGGGGGATTTTAGGCCAGCATCACATGTCCGGTCCTCTCTCCTCGACCCCGAAACCTTCGTCCCAGCAAAGAGCTCTGTCAACATTTGAAAAAGACATTGCCTCTGGGATTTACGCCAATCTCAACAGACCTGATCTTCAGAGTCAGAACAGTACCCCTCAGCAAATGTTAAACAAAGCAAACCCTGAAGGAAATGCCAGTCCCTCTAAAAGCACTGCCGAAAGTAGAGAGCTCTCGGATGTTCCCGCCCCTCTGGTTTCCACGACGTGCGTGGACAGGACAGAGAGGGGGAGCAGCAGTGAAAGCACCAGTAGCAGTAATTCTGGCACCAGCAGTATGGGATCCCAGCAGTCGGTTGTCAATGTGATGCGGTCAGCGTCGGTCACAATGAGAGGTTCCAACAAAGCCAAACCTGAGCCCCCTAAACGTCACTCCAGCTTGCTGTCCAAAAGCCCTGTGCAATTACCAGACACACGCGTACACAACAGAAGAAAAACATTGAACGGAGTGGACTTGTAAATATTCTTGTGTTGAATTGAATTAGAAATATTGAATGAATTATAATCAAGAAGAAAAATAATATATTTTGGACAGTCACATAAAGTTAAAAAAATCAAATCCAGATGCATATGATATAAGAAAAGTATTTGTGTCTATTCATTATTCATTGTTTATTGTGGAAGAACTAATATATTTAGAATTGATTGTTTTGATTGGGAGAATTGATTGTTTCGATTGGGAGAATTGATAGTTTTGAACGGGACTGACTGTGTTGATATGGACTAAGTTTCTTGTTTTATTTGATGGTGTATAACAGTTGTATGGATAGTGAGAATGGGATAATTATTTAGTAATGGGACAAACCCTTGTGCATTGTTAATGTGTCAGACTTTCTACTTCTATTGAGTGCATGCAATGCAGTTTAATCTATTTTTGCCTCATTGAGAAATAGTTGCAATGACAATGAGTTTAGGATTTTTTATCAATGATCTATCTCTTGAATCTTCATGGTATGAAATGAACTCTTTGCAGATGAAACATATTTTATGGAGAACAAGTGGCCATTAATGTCCTTTGTTTAATTTCTGACTCTTGCCTTTGGTTGTGAAATAATATTACGTTTGTCTACAATGGGAATAATTTAAAAGTAAATAAATAAACAAATTCAAATTATGGTTTCTGTTTGCTTATAAGACTATTGTGTGTGTATACAAGCGTGAAGCATGGAAAGACAATGCGTAAAAGCATGCTGTCCAATGTTTGTAGTATGTTTGAAATGATTTGTACACATATTAGAATCTAATGAGGTCTAACCTTTAATAATGTGAGTTTAGATTGATTGGCTCGGAGTGACAGACTTGTATATTTATATTATTTCAACCTTTTGCCTTTCCCAAGTAATTTACATTATTTTAACAGGAAATAGAACTCATATTGATTGAGTAGCATAATAGGACACATTTGTAAATAATCCAAATAGAATCATCATCAATTGCGTGATTGAAGAGACACAGAGAGAGAGTGAGAGAGGGAGTGAGAGGGAGGGAGAGAGAGAGGGATGAAGAATGTTTGGAAGCAGTGATTACAGATAAAATGTAATGTCATGCTGAAATTTCTAATTATTTTGTGAAGCTAAATTATCAAATGATGACAAATGTAGTCGCATGAAGAATGAATGGATTTTTAGATTTTAAAATGTTACAAGCGAGTTACTCCGGCAACACTTTGAAATTCATTACATCCACGTCCTCAGTTGTTTTTAATCATTGGAAAAAAACTTATTTTCCTTTACAGTTGTTATGTTTTGTGAACGTCAAGATTTCTGCATGTCTCTGGGATTGGGCATCGATGATTCTCAGTATTTGAATTGATTGTCAGCCTTGTGTGAGCGTCAGGGACACTGCCTTGTCAAATCATGCATTGACATACACAAGTGTATCCGTTGTGGTGCTGTGATTTGTGTAGGGCTGATAAGTAGATTGTTACAGAAAATTTATTAATGGTAGGTAGGGAGTTAGGTATTTGTATTAGTATTATTTTATGATATGATTATATTTTTCCCATGACCTTGCCATATTGTGTTGATGTAGTTTATTGTGAATCTTGAAACCTATTGATATGATTACCGATATCGAAGCCAACAAGAGGTGGGGCTGGAATCACAATTTTCATGTATTCATTTGATTTTCAGATTTTCATCCTTTTGTTGTTTTTAAAAATAGTAGCGTTATCTTAGTCATAGTTTTTATTTTGTTGTGCAACTAGAACTTTATTTTAAATTATGTTGTGTGTTTGTGGGAATGTGTGAGGTTCTGTCTGTGCGTGTGTGTCTGAGTGAGTTGCTATTTTAATAGTAACTTTGTAATTATTGTAATTAAACTAATAATTTAATAAATAAAAATTATTTTATTTAAAAACTGTATTTGTTGTCAATGAATGGAAACAAAATTTCAAATACTATTGGTCAGCAATTCATCTAAAATTGATATGATTTACTTTTTGAAATATATAATATGTATTTATTTTTAAATATTTTTTTCGAGTTAATAACGGGAGGCATGTATCTAGGGGTTTGAAAACAAAATTGGATTGTGAAAGAAACTTTCCTCTTAAAATAACAGAATTTAATTAATAAGCCTGCTTGCTTTCTGTCAGACACATATAATCCATAACCTGCTCTTTTCCATTTGATGCAATATTTTTAATAATTTTGAATCGCTTGTTCTTAGCATACTACGCAATATTGACCGATCATAAAATTCACATCGTTGAACGAACTCTCTTGGATATTATCGTATTGTTTATATACTTTCTTCATCAAGGTATAAATTCTATGAAATTTTGGCACCAATCAAATTGCTAGGGTTTTTAGAAAACTCTCTATTGGAGAATTTTATACTGGGGAAATTGGGGATAAATAAAATATTAATAAAAAGCAAGCAAACAATATAGCGCCCAGAAAAAAACTTGTTTTGTAATTTTCCCTTTTAAACGTTGCAAAATTGATCTGTGCCAATGGTGCAGAGTACTCGCCATTTGTCATTTTATTATTGAGTTGAGTTTCATGTTGTTTGAACTTTCACACATCGTTTATAGCAAGTACAATTAAAAGAAAGCATTTGTTATATGCTATTAATTATGCATTTTTTTCTCATTATCGATAACGACATTTTTTTGAAAAGGCCAAAAAACAATCTTGCCATTTTCCAAGATTGTCCCAAGAGTGGGTGCAGTGAAAACGTCCCAAGTTATGCTTGCCCCTGTTTGGCCGTGGGTTTAAAAAATAAAAAACTTCTCACCCAAATAGAAAAAAAAGACACCTAAGATGAGATTATGGTAACCAAGGGAATTGATATTCGTATGATACCTATGAGCTGAGTTACACACATCAAACACAACTTCATTGCCACTCATAATATAATATTATATACCTTTTACAATGTTTTCACATGCAGTCAGTTTTGAGGGAGACATAGAATATTATTATGTTGCCTTTGGCCTCTTAGCTTAAAGACTAATCCAGATTATTTTGTTCGCTTTGATAAGTTATCGAAATTCGAAATGCATTGAAACACACAGAATATTTATCGTGTTGTCTTGTAGGGTCTATCGTGCTATTGTGTAGTGTGAGACTTGCCTTGTTTTTTTGTTTTTTTTAATACCCCATGATTCTCCTGTTGCCTTGGGGACTGTTTTCCTCTTTGATTGCAGCAATTTCCATCAATAAAATTTAACATTGTGATTTTGATTACGCTTTTGAATTTCCTTTGTGTGGAGGGGGGGAGGGACAGAGAGAGAAGAGAGAGATTATTTATTAATAATTGCCTGCATTATGTGTTTGTTTGTTGGAAAAGAAGCCTATTCACATAATTATGATCTTGCAGTGCTTGAAAAAAAAAATGAAATTAAAGAAGGAATAAGAGTCTCCAATGTCTCCCCCTGACACCCTATCATCAGCATCCTCCAATGTCTCCCAAAGCATTGGTTTCGACAACAAATTAAATGACAGTCAGGAAAGGATATGGGAAAAGAATGAACATGATCAGATTTCATGTTCTATGTCAGGTAGAATGTGCCAACTTGATACCATTATTCAAACCTTTTTTCACCCATAGAGCCAGAGTTTATCCGAAAATAAGCTGCTTTGTTTGCCTCTGGACGGACAATTACTACAGATTGATTTCATATCTGTAAGCTGGAACCCGTTTGTACAGCTAGGTTCAATGCGGCAATAAGATAAAGTGTGCTGAGGACAACAGGTAATGCCTGCAGGAGCTGTGAAACCACTCCTGTTTCAAACCACTCATTTCAATGTATTACAGGCTACCACTCTTGACTCCTCCTATATTTTAAATTGTTTATGTATATATGTATATATAGCAACTGATAGTAATGTTTTTTGCTGTTGTAGAAAAAGGAGGGGGGGGGGGAGGGGGTAGTTTTACGCCCACATAGCAGATCTGCATCAGTGATGAGTCAAGTTGGCCACTTAAATATTTGCTGCTTAGTCACATGACTGGAGTTCTTTTTGAGATATCGTTATATGAAAGCACAAACGAGTTACCACTGGCTTCATATCGGATAAGGACACATGTAGTGTGTAATATTGCCGTGCCCAGCATTCAAAGGTCCATAAATTCCCCAGGTAGTTGGCTGACCGAATTCCCCAGGTGGGCTGACCGATAGCAGTTCAGTGACAATCTGCAATCTGCACCACCTGTAGTGGCTATATTTACAATAGGTTATCAGGACCCTTTTAGCCCTTGATGGAAAATGTAAATGAATTGTCACCATCCATTACCCATCTCTGGAGGTTGTAGGTCATATCCACGTCACATCATCCTCCGGGTACAAGGGCAAATAATATGTTGAGCAAGGCCCATATTGATTACAACACTCCACTAACATACAATGATCAACTTCATGTAGTTATTGTAGATATTAGATTTCAGACATAGCGAGAGTAGACAACAAATCAGATGACAGTCAGCAGCCTTTTGGTGGTCACCCCATCCGCAATTAGAAACCTGATAAGTGGTCAATGTGATTCAAGAAATATATAATCCACTCACAGGTGTAAAAACTACTTTGCATTTACATAACAGTCAGTGAAATGTTTGTGTAGGTCAGTAACATTAGCCACCAGGCTACTCTGACAAAATTGTATGCAAATACCTAAATGAGGGCAGAGCCTGCTGTTGCCTGTGATCAATGACAACCTAGCGTTTTGTAAATTTGTGGCGCCAGTGGCCAAACAGCTAGGCTGTGCCAGTCTCAAGATTGTGAGGTCCTCGGTTCAAATCCTGGCAGTGCTAACAATGTTGAGACCGTGGAATAGACTTCACATTTTTTCCTCACTCGACTCCAGGCAGGAATGAGTGACCAACTACTGGCAGAGAAAGATATTGTCAGTATGGTTGTACGGTGAGCCTAACTACTAACACCATAATTTGTCCACCCTGTGTCTAAGTAGTTTGTCAGAGGAGAGCAAATCTACTGATCACACAGAGCTGGCACATGGTAAGGCTGAACAAAATCCCATCACACAGGGAAATACCACTGTAATCAGATATTCGCCAGAGAGGCATCAAAATAATCAAACACTTATTTGGAAACTTTCAACCATTTTTTTAATTATGTAATCATTGAATTTGTTAGCTATTCTTGTAATAAATTCTTTAAACTCCAAAAAAACATTTACAATAAATTGAATGTTGCATGTTTAACAAAATAATATGGTCTTGAACTTGATGACTCATCCATCTGTTCACCCATCCACCCCTTCACTCCTTGAAGGACAACAGCAACCCAATCAACCGTCAAACCATTTCAACATTTATATCCTAGATCATAGTTTTATGCAACATGCATACACATACACACATACATACTTATCTACCAGATGTTTTTTTTCTTCTCTTTTTCTTACCAAACATACAAAGAAACTAACTTTAGTAGATTCAAATACAAGAAATCAGCATCAATATTAGCTACATGTTTACATATCAGATACTTGCACAAGTCTCATAATACCCAGAACTTCCTCACAGAAAAACATACAAACAATTCAAGTCCAACAATAGAATACAAATACAATAAAAAATATAAAATGTTTCACATTTCACTCGAATTTCAATCTAGCAACCTCAACGACTTTGGAAATTCCCTGAAATCCGTATTTGGTTCATCAACTAAAATCGTTTGATTTAGTTGATCTAACGGTCCATTTGAAATGAGAAATAATGTTCCAGTTCTTTATTATTTACAAAATTTACATACAGATTTTACAGATCTTGTGACAGAATTTACTTTTAGAGTTTTTTTTCAATGAAAAAAAATAATCCCAGAATAAATGCCCAAATTATGTTGAACAATAGAAGCAAAGATTCAAATCTTGGCGAGGTGCTGACAACAAAAATATCTGAAGTGTAAAACAATTTCTACCGAACACAATCAGCAGTATTTCGTGAGGGATTAGATTTTAATAATCATTTTGATATGTTTAAACAATCTGGAATAATTAGCTCAGAACTATATTCTACAGATATTTTTCCCTCATCTTTTCTGACTACAAGATATCCAAAGTCTTTTTTTTTCATTCAAGCCTTCAGAATAAAATTTGCAAAACGCCCACTGCTAAAAACAAGACATCATCAAGGTCAGATAATTTTCACTTTAAAAAAAATGTATCATTACTCTCTAAAAAACTTGTTGACGATCTTTAACAATTATGGTCGATCACTTCGGAGATTGCCCTTGTGAAATTTTTTGTTTGTTGATTTGTGAAGTTGCGAACAGGTGAGTGAAATTTATAAAAACGATAAAAAATTGTATCAGTATCAGTTTCTTTCCTCAATATTCTCTTTACTTGATTTTAAACAGCGATTGACCCATGTAGATTTTATAATTTGCACTATCATACGTGACAAGATTTCATTACATTCAACAACAAGAATGAGCTGCTTCAAATTATTCAACTTTAGAAGAGTGTACAAATCACGCCGACCCACACATAGCCACATTTCACCAGGTTCACAAGCCGACAGGAAGGAAAAGGAGCCAAAAACAATCATCTTGACCTTTTATAAAAATCCGATCAAATGCATCAAAAATGACAAAACATCTCTACATTACACTGAAGTAGTAATAACAATAATAATAATAATAATAACAATAATAATAATAATAATATATCTATGTCGTATGTATATGTACAATAGCATCAGGAATATGTGGAAATCAATACAATTGAGATCTGAACTAATGTACCAGGATTTACAGTCTTTCTCTCCCTGAATATACGGCATGAGTCTTGGAAATATCATTATAAGGGTAAACCTCTGTCAAGTTTGGGGATAAATCGTTCACAATGATGTAATGGGCCTGACAACGAAGCGTATAATAGGCATTGAAAAAAGACAGAAAGACATGTGATGTCTAGAAGAAGCTGGCACAGAAGTTACTTGTGGCACCCCACAAAACTCAGAGGCAGGTTAAATAGTACCATAATGTGAGGCTGGCAGCATGGGTGTGGATCCTGGCATTATGATAATGGTACTGACCGCAAGGAGTCTTTTTAAAGCAGTAGAAAGATGGAACCCTTGGTAAAGATTGTAATAGTCCTCACATAAAATAACCTTTATCTAAAATTAAACTAACTATATAGTATGGGTGGTATTTGGCCTGCCTGAAAAATGTACCAAATGCAATGTAATCATCAGCACTACCTTGGACTGATAGTAGACCAAATTCATCTTACAAAAAAAACCACAACCTGACCACATAGAAACTCCTTGAGACCATGATGAAAAGACACTGTTTATAATTTCAAAAAATTATTTTACTCATCTGTAAATACTCAAAAAGTGGCTCGCCACTGAGCATCAGCTGTCCAGGAACCAGGCTTGTTTAAATTGGCCAAGCCTGGTACTTATATATTTAAGTCAGAAACAGTCCTGATATAATTGTTATAATATTGAAGTACCCAGTGGGCCAGAGAAGCGTGTCATCATTTCTGTCCATGAAGCCTATTATTGAGCATGTGAGAAGTAAGCAGTTTTCTTGTCAGGAACAACAAAATTATTGCTTTGGAATATAATATAAATTCTTCTCCCCAAGATGAGATACAAAGGCAAATATAACACATGACCAAAACAAACTCAAGTCACAAACACATAATATCATCCAATCCAACCCTACTTCACACCGGTACGACACGCATACTGCATAATAACCACAATTCATATAGGCAAAGATATCTGTTTCATATATTGTGATTCCCTCCTTGGTTACTACAGCACAGGTTTGACAAAGAATGTTTTATAGCAATGAGAAAAATGACCCGGTAGAAATATCAACGTGTTTTCACAACCATCTGTTTTTATTCCTTCTGTATTGAGTCAGGCATCCCCATGTGACCTGTTCAGTATTCAGCCTTCACAGACAGGTATGATCAATTCATAATCCTACATAAAAAAATTGGCTGATAAAAAAATATCTCCTTTAAATAAAATACAATAACATTCCCAATCAAAATGTTACTCCAGTCTATTTTGATTCTCTACATATCATTCTATACTTATGTCACGTTGGTGAATTTATCAGATTCTGTCCTGCATGGGTTTTGCATGTATTTCATTACAAAATGACAGTACTAACCACCGGCAGTAATTTTTTATCTTACAAAACTATTTTATTTGAAAACAATAAAACATCAAACATACTTTTACTCTTCACAACAACAAAAATTAAATGAGTAATATATACCTTGAAATAACGGCCATTTGTACAATTAAGTTTATCATGCTTCTCCTTGTTGCAAACAAAAAAAAATCTGTATCTCCTCTTGTCCTTTTCCCACACACTATTTTTATCTCCCTTTCCACACTCTTATATCTCCCTCTCCCCTCAATGATAGGGTACAAGCTTCCCCTCAGACCCACATGTACGCCCACACACTCAAATGTCTATTTACATCATCAAGGCCAAAACCATAAAGGAAATAACGTCCTGTAAATACTAGATCAACAACTAGAACAAGTATCATGACAACAATATTTGGAATTAACAACTGGTATATATATATATATGAAGATCTAAACAGACTTCCATCCAATCCTGCCCGACAGTCCATTATAACAGACTTCCCCGTCACATTGGCATACAGTTTTTCAAAACCCAAAGCAATTCCAATTCCCGCATTTTCAAACATTTCAGCAATTCTTGACAGAGGCATTTCAAAATCATTTTCCTTTCCATTGGCTTGATAGTGATAGTTCCACTTCCATTAGCTTGATAGTGATAGTTCCACTTCCATTACTCTTCTTCACCAAGCTCAACTCATTCAAACTTCTCTATGCCTCCCCTTCGTCAACTCTTGATGCAACAATCATTCAAGATATTCAGTAACTGATTCAATTTTCTCTATGGACTTTTTCTTTTTTCTTTTGTAGCAGCCTTAAGAAGTTTATCCTAACACTACAGACAGACCAAATAAAAGACATAGAGAAGGCAGATAGAATGGATATATCATCAAGATCTGTATTTCATGCCAGAGGCTCACATCAGATATAAAATGGAGTTTGAATCTTCCACAAGTCAAGAGATGAGTGAACAAATTATATGACCGGTATGATTGTCTAAACTTCTAAAAATAAATTGAAAATTTATAACATAGGTCATTATTTTAAAGATGACGACACCATTATTACTCTTGATGTTATGTTCAGCATGTTGAAACGTTACAAACCATCATCATTTTCCTCTGTATTGATTCAGTCTTTAAAACTTGGATCCAATGTTTGCTTTGCATCAACTCTTGATGATTCAATAATCAAACCAAATAATTAATTCCCTGTCCTGTTCCAAACTTGCAGTCAATCAATTCTAATTTCTGTCATTCATAATTCAAACATCTCTGTATCTAACTACACGTATGTTATGTAATCCAGACACCTTTATACAGCATGCAAAACAGCCAGCTCCATACCCAGTGCCTTCAACAGCGTTTGGGCAAAACGCCAAGCATAACTTCACCAGAGCTGCAAAATAAAAAACATCAGGAATTTAAGATAAGCTGGTGATCAGCCCATTGTGCTCACACACCGTTACTGATCGTGAGCAACACAATGGTCAGCATTATTCAGATGACCAACAAACAAATTTTCTGTAGCCAGTGTCCATCTCCCTCGGCTATCAAGGAAACGGTCAATGTCACCATCCAGACATCAAACAACACGTACCACTTTGAAATTCCTCAGCATCTCATATCATATCCAGACAACCACAACATTGTAACCGAAACCAGAGTACATCCAAAAAAATTGAAGACTTTCCCAAACACTATGTTCTATTCCAGCGAGATCATCAAAAATGCTTTCCAGTTACACTTTTACATTTCATTATGTACAAGGTTTGAAAACACAATACAGCATATTGAAATGGACAATGTCCACATCCATTTTCTCCAATTACTTGACTGTATCCTCTTTCAACAACATCATCGTCATCATCATCATCATCATCCATATCATCATTGACATCTTCATCATGGTTGGCATCATCACAGAAAGACTTGGTGAAGAAACCCTCTAGTATCAGGATGAAGATGGCGCAGAAACTTCCTCTGAAAATAAAAATGATACGCAAAGGTTTTAATTGCTTGAGTCAGAGTGGAACCTTAGGGTGATAAAATGTTCAAGAAGATAGATGTGGGAGGTAGACAAGAGAAACTGGTCTTTGGTGAGGCAGAGGTAATGGATAGATAAAGATAGGTTGGCTGGAAGGAATTACTATACAATTCTGTCCTGAATACTTATATATACTTTTCAAATCATAAAATAAAGTCACTGTCATCGGCAAAAGTATCTGATTATTAAAATCTTGTTTAGACACTAGAGGATATCAATCTGCAAGCAGAAAAAAGAAGCCGACGTCAATCATAAAATTTTCAATTTTCCTTTTCATGGAAAATCATACATTTGCCTATTGAGTACGGAAACACATTCTGAATATACCAGGTTGCATTAGACTATGTCAATATGCTCCAATAGTTAGAAATGGTTTGAGTCCTAGGGCAGATGGCTCCATGATCCATTCTCAAGGCTGAGGACATTGAACAAGAGGTGCAGCCTTTGACAGGACCATACAGTGGTGTGGAAAGGGGGCATTAAGACTAGTCTTTTAAAGTATTACAGAGAAACAGAGAAAAACTTGGACTTACCAATGGGCCGAAGGACTGTGTAGTTGAGTAGATCTGACAGGGATATGATGCCTTCCACACCTCCACTCTCATCCACCACCACCAGTCTGTGGACCTGGAAACACACACACAAACAAACACATGCACACATTAATACAATCAGTAAACAATTTTGTTATAAAATTTCGAGACCCCAGAAAACCCACCATCTTCTCATTGTGAACATCAAAACGAGTGTTCCCGGCCGAACAAAAGCCTCAAATGTAGTAGAAACGAAATCAGTTGTGATCGGAGAGGTCACAAGAATGGTATTTATATGTGTCTTCATTCACAATAGAAAATATTACTGTGAGAAAAGCATTTGATGTAAGATTTACTTTTACAAGAAAAGCCCTTCCCAACCTTTCTTTCAAAGCCCTTCCCAAGCTTTCTTTCAAAGCCCTTGTTAGCTGAAGGAACTCATCAACCAAGAGAAATTGCAGTTTCCAGACTTGAATTACATAATTGCATATGCATATTAACTACAAATTCAGTTGGACATGATACGATGAAAGACTTCTTACCTCAGCTTTGACAATTTTGTTGACGACATCTTCTAAAGTGTCTGACGATCGACAGGAAACCACTTTTTCACCAGCCTAATGAGATGGAGAAAGAAAAAAGAATAATGAACCCCAGGTTTACATTCAATAATGGCAAATCAACTAAATTGCAACAAAAAACATTTCACACATTGAAAAATAAAAATAAAAATTGCAGCAGTAGATAATCAAGTAACCGAATAGGACTCCAATCATGTAAACAAAATCCAATATGGACCACAGCTTCAATTTCAGTATCAGTGGGTGTTATAACAAAATGAAGAAGAGTCTTTCATTTTTTTGTTGTTTTGTCTTGATCCTAGTAATTGTGTGAATTAAAAATTGTTTCCCTATGTAAGTGAGCCAAGGAAAACTGCAACAGGTCGAAGGGAATTGTTTTGCAGTCATCAGTGGTGCCCCAACGACCAGCACGGTTACGGGATCATATGGCATATGGTATGGTTCCCTATGTCATACATTAGCCACAGCATAGTTATTATCTCCCAAAGCGAGAAGGTCTAGGGGAAGAATTGCTGGGGAGCCCTAAAAAAGCCATGGGTTCTACTTTTTTCCCCCCCAAAAGTAAAAGCATAGCCTAAGACTCTAACCTGATGATTGGTCTCAAAACGACGGTTTAGAGCCTCTTGTAATGTTATGTCTAAGTTGTCGTAAGTTTTCTCCGCAGCAAGATTCTGAAAAATGAGAAAATAATGTAAACAATAATTAGTATCATAATTTAAAAAAAAACTAAAAAAATAAATAAATAAATAGACACATTCCACTTTTAAAAAATTTGGAATATCTAAAGATGTCTTAATAATCTAATGTTTGTTACTACTAATAACAATAAATTAAACAGATAGCACTTGATTTGTATGGAATTGAACAAATTAATTACTTTGCCTTACCAGCTATGTTTTCTGTAAATGTAAGCTGATGAAGGGGAGACCCGAAACATTCTTTGTTTTGTTACTTGTTTTACACTTTGAGCTATATTATTTTCACTTTTATTTTTGCAATAAAATAAAATAGCTTCAAAAATAATTTCTTCACAAATTGTCATTTTGATGCTCTCCCTTTGCACAGTAACAAAAAGTATACTCCTCCCTCAAGAATGACAAAACTATAGAAATTAATCTTGCTTTAGATCATAAAAAACCCAGTTGATATGGGGAAAAAAATAGTCAGCTGAGGACTCACAATAACATCAAACTTGGCATAGATCCCAACAATCATCCCTGAGTTGTTGTCAACCACCGGCAAAGCAGAAATCCGGTGGTCGGAAAACAGATGCAGCACCTTGATTAAAGTCATGTCGGGAGAAGCCTGAAACAAGAGGGATTCGTTTGCTGGTTTGTATTTAAACTTCAATCAGGAGTGTGAATAAAGTAAGAAAATACATGGCAAGCTTGAAAGACGAAAACTGTTCTAATTCTACACTTATTCTTAACCACAAGATAATTTTCCTTTCTATAATAATGTCAAAGTATTTAAAAAATAAATAAATTATACCACTGTCCCAAAGTGTATGATTAACAGTTTATCAATAAATCAGAGTGTAACATTTAATTTCTTTTTTTTTTTTTAAATCGATAACTCTGGAACATTTCATAACACTTTCCACACCTTGCTCACTTGACAATTTGGCAAGTCGAATCGAAACCAAGTCTTTTCCTCACAATTGGCGGAGTTTCAAAATACAACTTATAAAAGCATTAACATTCCCTGCCAGTCATTGAGCATAAAACCAAGATATGGTAATGGGCTACAGAAGTCGCTATGTCTTATCATTATCATCTATATCATTATCATCTATTTCATTATCATCTATATCAATATTATCAGTCCATCTCGCCTTACCGTGATCACATTTTCATATGTGCCGATTCCCAGCTCTTTGATGGATTGCTTCATGTAAGCTGGATGAGGGAGATCCTTGAACTGGAAGGTAAAACAACCATGGACATGTTTTCAAACAATGTTAACAATATTTTATTAAAATATGCTACCAATACCGAGCCAAAACGATCAGGGACCATTTGTTAAAAGGCATAAGAAACCTAACCAAAAATTAATATCATAACTTAATGCACTTCATCAAACTACCAATGCACAACTGATTTACGAGTGGTAAGAGGAACATAGCCGGATTTAGAAAAAACACAAACTATCAGAAAAATAATATACTTCTAGCCGTTACATTTAAATTATTCAAATTGATATTACTAACTTCATCAAATTCAAATAATGGAGAAAAAAAAAAGAAAAGAAAAAGAAATCAGCTTACATAGAGATGCATGAAACGCAGAATACGTTTGTGTGTGAGGATGTAGAGGGCATTGCCTGTTGTCTCGTCAATGACGGGCAAGCGATGGACTCGGTTGTCCACCAGCGTCTTGACAGCATCAAAAAGACTTTTGTCCGGGCAGATGGACACAAACGGCCTCTGTTTCTCTTTCAATACCTCTGTTCAACACAAGACAGCATTCAAAAAACTTATTGGAGCTTTCTAAGGCCAATGATAAATAACAAGGGTGGGTATATAACACTCCTATTAACAACAACAACAATAATAATAATAACAGTAATAATAATAATATTAATAACAACAATAATAACAACAATAATAATAATAATATTAATAACAATAATAATAATAATAATAATAATAGTAATATTAATAACAATAATAATAACAACAACAATAATAATAATAATAATAATAATAATAATAATAATAATAATAGTAATATTAATAACAATAATAATAACAACAACAATAATAACAATAATAATAATAATAATAATAATAATAATAATAATATGAAAATGGCATTCATATAGCGTATAACTTATGACTTCATGGGACGACATAAAACAACATAAATTCCACCCCGATACAGAGATACATAATACATCTTAGAGGCCAAACCAGTCAGTCATTAGTTAACCCAGTTCCCACCAAAAACATAAATAAATAACAGAATATAATAAAAACATTACTTATAAGCAGCATCCCCCCCCCCCCCCAAACACACACAACACAGGATCAAGTACACACACAACACAGGATATCTATAATACTCTGATAAGAAAGAATGCTAAAGTGTGTAAGGAAGATTACTTGGCCTGCAGCCAAACCACTTGCCTGCCCCTAACCTTACTGCATTCCTATTTTTCCCATTTTAATTCATAACAACCCAGGCTAATATCAAGGCCACATTGGAGTGCAAAAACAAAAACAAAAACAAACATCGCCATACAAAAACAACACAATACACAATAGGTCTTACCTCTCCATGTTGAAATTTTATGATCTTCTAGTTCTTCGATCTTTGGCTGATAGAAAGAAAGAAAGAAAAATATCAAACTATGAAATAGCAGTAAATACATTACAGTCAATAAATGAATTCAGGAATAAAATGGATGAAACTCTCTCTCTCTCTCCCCATCCTGTCTATACTCTCCCCATCCCCTCTCTCTCTCTCTCTCTCTCTCTCTCTCTCTCTCTCTTCTCTCTCTCTCTCCCCTTCCCCCTTCACTCTCTCTCTCTCCCCTCTCCTCTCCCCCTTCTCTCTCTCTCTCCCTCTCTTCCCTCCTCCTCTCTCTCTCTCTTCCCCCTTCTCTCTCTCTCTCTTCCCTTCCCCCTTCCCCCCTTCTCTCTCTCTCTTCCCTTCTCCCCCCCCCCATTCTCTCTTTCCTCTCCCTCCCTCCCCCCCATACTCTCCCTAAGTTTCTTCCTCATCTCTCCCTCTCTCAAGCCTCCCTCCCTCCCTCCCAGTAGGCCTCCTTTTGCAGGTTTGGTATGAGTAAATATTGAATTGAACATTTACTGAATAACATAAGAGTTCCATGTACCGTATTATCACGGGGTATTATCACGGACTCGTATCAACCTCATCCCGAAACCCCTCAGCCCCAGCTTGAGACGAGGGGAAACCCATCAATAACAGCTGGAGAAAGAGGCATTGCTTCAGGCAAGGAGAACACAGGGAGAAATCCTGTTAAAGACTGGTTTGGTGCCAGGGCTTACTGTGCACAAGTTTGCTCATTGGTTTTCAAGTTGACAGTTTTTTTGGGGGGGGTTAAGAGGGTAAGGAACAGAAGGGGGGGGGGGGAGGGAAAGGGAGAGGGGGAGAGGGAGGGAGAGGGGGAGAGGGAGGGAGAGGGAGGGAGGGAGAGGGAGGGAGGGAGGGAGGGAGGGAGGGAGGGAGCGAGAGAGAGAGAGAGAGAGAGAGAGAGAGTTGTAGAAGATAGATCATTGACCGCACTCATTATGACCTAATAACACTGGGAAATAAGTGAGGCCAAGGTTTCTCTAAAACATGGGGTCCTGAAGGGCCCCATCAACTATTCGCACTTAATAGATACATATCATATAGACAAAGACAACAGGTGCCTGAAAGAATGAGGGCAACAGGAATTGAAACTGGTGGTTCATGGAGCTTGTTATAAAAATATATATATTTCATATTAACTCGGTGCAATGACCCTGTAACTGATATATATTTATTGATCTTTAAATTTAGAAAAGAAAATAGAGAAAAATCAACTAAGATGGTTTGGACATGTAAACAGAATGAATGATAGTAGGATACCAAAACAAATATTAGAATGTAAACAGCAAGGGAAATTACCTAGGGGTAGACCAAAAACAACATGGCAGGAAGTAATTACAGAAACCATAAAAATTAAGGGATGTAAGTTTGTAGACAGCAAAAAGGAAGACATTGGATAGAAACCAGTGGCGAAAGTTTGTTTATGATGCATAAGCCTTACACCGAAAGGTATGAAAGGTAAATTGATCAAGAAAGAAGAAAGATCTTTAAATTTTCAACAGATAAATTATTTTTTTCCCTCCGCACTATTCCATCAATTATATTATTTTGTCCCAATGTCGGGATGTACGATCTGCTGTCAGCGTGGTAAAATGATAGTTAATTTCAGTCGTATATTTGCCTCAGTAAAGTGGGCTGATCCCCTGCTTGCCTTAAAAATCTTGATCCATATATTTTCTAGCTCTGTATCAGGCACACTTGCACTTAACCTGGATACGTTTTACCTGGGTCTACGCATGGATGCCTTCTATCTTGTACACTGTCCTCGGCCAGACACAGAGCTGGTCCCTACACTGATTAATCACAGTTCTAAAGGGAACAGACAAGCAAATATTTGCCTCAGCATCTTAGGTTTCAACGTTTTTTGCAGTTGAGGTTTTTGTTTTTCCATTAGGAAATTAAACAGATATTTCACCAAAGTGACATTGTCAAATAATGATTCAATTGTCATCCCACTTCAAAATTACATGGATACACTGGAGCCCAAACAAAAGGGACAGAATGTACTACCTTATCTTGACTGACCTCTGAACTTTTGTAGTATTGTTTTAAAATGTTGATGAAGTCTGTGATTGTCAGCATACCTGTAGATCAGGAAAAGATGAAAACAAATATAATGCGATGACACACTAATAAAATAAGACTAAAAGATCAAAAACATTTAAAAAAAATAAAAATATCCAGTCTATTAAACTTTCAAGTCAGATCATAAAAATGCTTTGATGTTGCAAGATTTTTATTTTTCTAGATTTTGTAGTCTTGCACTGTAGTCAATAAATATGTCTCATTTTTGTTTGCTTCTAGTAGACAGACACTAAAAATCATACTGGGTGACCCGTTGTACAGATTGGATAATGCTATCATGTGGGAGTTCCAAACCACAAAAAGGTCTTGGGTTCAAAATCTTAAAAGGTTTCACAAAATGTTCCATCACAGATAGGACGATCATTAAACAGTGTCGTCAATAGCATGAAATGTAAAAAAAAACTTGAAAAGGTATCAAACTTAAAAAACTAATGGTAGATTTTTAAATATATTACATTTGATTGAATTATATTGGCATGCATGATGATGATAGCAATACTAGAATTGAATAATACAAATAATAAAGGGCAGGCTGAGCCATTAGTCAATAGCATCCCCCACTTCCCCTTTCCAACCCCCCCCCCCCCCCCCACTCCCCCAACACTTACCCACATAGTCCTGTTTTTCTGTGTCCCATAAAGGTGCTGCTCTGACCCCATTGTACACAAGGGCAAAAAATGCTTTTTTCACCTGCAAAGGAGAGATTTAATGTAGGTTACTTCAATGCCTATATACATTTTACATTTATCATATATATTCTGGAAGGAAGTTTACAGTATACATTGCCTGATCCACTGTTTCGTCTTAAATTACAAATCCATAGACTTTACAACTTCGGCATTGCATATCTGCCTGTGTTTGAATGGGCCGGCATACTTTGTGATTTAGTTGATACAGGCTGAAAATGGAGCTGGGAGGACACTGCTTTGCAACTAAGTGTAAATGGGCATGGGTAACAACAACAACAACAACATAAAAAAACCAAAAACAAACAACAAAGAACAATAAAAAAATAATCAAATTTACACGCAGGCAAATTAAAATATTCAAAATCAAAATTGTTGTCAAAATCTGTCGCGGCATGGGACACATGACTCTCGATGATATGACTTTTCCGACCTACCACAAGGAAAACAATACCCAGCTCTTTAAACTTAGAAACGTATCTATGGTGGTGACTGCGGTGTCCCTTCTGCAACAATGTGTAATGTAATGTCTCATGAAAAGATCAAATTATATGGAAACACTTGTTTTCACTACGCCTATTCGCGGCAAACAAATGAAATAGAATAAATTATTTTTTTAAAATGTTCAACTTCTTTATTATAAGTATTCAAGACTAATTATATATGCAGACAAGCCAAGCCTGCCTTGTAGGAAATCTGGGCAAACAGGACAAAAAAGAGATAAGGGAAAGGGAGGGGGGGGGGGGGGGAACACCC
>JARFNW010082120.1:2163-13303 GCA_031763155.1 Dirona albolineata
GAGAGAGAGAGAGAGGGAGGGAGGGGGGGGTGAGGGAGGGAGGGGGGGGGGTGAACTATAAATCCACCTTCATCTTTATCTTTACGTTTATGGTATTTTGACGAAGCATTTTCACGTACACTAGGATTTTTTTAAATAAAAAAGGCAACGAGTGACATTTTATATTATTATGATAACTGTCTTTAACGAATTAGTGTTTCTTGTTTGTTTTATCTGTGATTTCCTTCCTTATCTTGACGCCTTATGATTAATCATTTCTATGCTGTGATATAGCCACAATTTGCATTATATGATATATATATTTCTGGTCACATACTTGGAGACTGCTGGGCAGAAATTTATCATTCCAAAAAAAGTAACGCAGATATTAAGCATCCTGATATAATATAAAAACTGCCTTCACCGATCTTCCAGTCTAAATATTATAATTATTTATATATATATATATTTGATTATACTTGATAACAACGGTCTTCCATGACAATTTTTGTATCGATAGCGACAATATTCTTATTGTGTTGCGTGAGATAACTTTAATGAACATTTTAAATCTCTGTTTCCAACCAGATTGTTTTAACTCTTATCTTATGCATATTTTAATGTAATGATGATTTTAATGATATGTTTAAAGTTTTACTCGTTGGCCTGTCAATTGTTTCTCCCTAGCTCTCTTACAGCATTTAAAGTTGATTCAAAGTCCTCGCCGTAGTGTGGACATTAAGACTTTTATCTTCGATGCCATGTTAGTGGTTTGTCTTTACCTGCACTTATTGTCGTTGGGTTAAAGTTTTAAACATTTTAAAAGTTAAAACTTCAAGGTTTGATAAACATTATTGATATCGCCACCATATCGTATCGCACCAGTGTTGGACATGCCTCTGGTAAAATTCCCACAGTTTTTATAGCTGTTGAGTAATATTGAACAGTGTATTGCTTCTGTCTTGTACCAAATAAGGTTTGATGGCACAGTGGGCTGATCCCCTGCTTGCCTTGAAGATCTTGATCCATAAATTGTCCAGCTCTGTAACAGGCCATGGGTACTAGTGGGGCACAGACTTGCACTTGCACCTGGATACGTTTTACCTGGGTCTGCACATCGATGCCGTCTGCCTTGAACACTGTTCTCGGCCAGACACAGAGCTGATCCCTACACTGTTTAATCACGGTTCTAAAGGGAACAGCAGATAACAAACAAACCAGTGTCAATGTCGGCCCCAGTTTGCATTCAAAGTCAAATAAATATAAAAGCTATGGAATGCGAAAGAGAAAATTTACTCCTCTATTGATTATTGATTCAATGATTGAAGGGGTGTAGGTATTTGGATGCAATAAAGGGGAAAGTTTGTCCTGACTTAACCTTACGCCGAAAGGTAGAAAGGAAATTGATACAGTAAGATTCAACGATTGAGCATATCATGGTGTCGTTCAATGAATCAATATCCCTATCATACGTGTATTTATTATTCGCTTTTAATGTCTTAAAGATTTGCCAAAATATTTTTCTACTCACTTTTAAAAACTGTTTTGATTCAGATGTGGTCACAAAAACTTGATTAAATCAATAATCATGAGCTGCTTTTAAAAGATGCCAATTTTGGTAATATATTTTACTCTTCTAGGTTTTCTTGATCTTAAACTTAAAAGAAAAAAAAGAGGATTATTCTTACAATTTTTGCCATTGCTTACAATAGTTACAAAATAAATTGATTGTATTTTCATGCCAGTTTTGTCGATATGTATATTATATATGCCAAGCTCTATTCATTCTTTTTTTCTCCCATTGACGATCCAACATTTTTAAAATCCCTTAAATTTTTATAATTCTTGTGGGCTCCCCCCCCCCCCCCCTTTCCCAATTCCTGTTAATTTTCCCATTAATATTAATTACATATCTATTCTTTTCATATCTCATCTCCGATCTTGTCATGCTGAGGGGTATGATGATGATAATGATGATGATGGTGATGATGATACGAAACCTTGATTAGAAATGATGCATTATCTGGTGACGCTGAAGCGAGAGGAATACATACATATCGAAAAGTGGGCCATAAGGTGAAAACTCACCCGATAAAGGCTGTGGGCTGATCACCTGCTTGCCTTTAATTTTTATTGTCCAAATAGTTTCTAGCTCTGTGTTCAGCATTGAGCTGACCCTTAAAGTGTGGTGCAGTACTATCAGGGATTGGTGGGTAAGATAAGAAAGAAGGATAAAAGAAATAGAGGAGACCAAGGTACCGAAGGGAGGAGGAGGAAAGAAATGGCTTGTGTTTTTATTTCCTTCTTTTCATCCTATTCTTTATATATATGTATTTATGTATATATATTAGATGTAATGCAATTTTTGTAGAATGTGATTCTTAGATTTATAGTAATTTCGCTCCCTTTGACTTGTAGATTGTTCCGTTTATTCGTCCTCGCTTCCTTCATTCATTCCTTCCTTCCTTTTCCATTTCTTGTGTGTACTTTTTGGTGGTGTTATTATTATTATTATTTTATTATTATTACTATTATTATCATTATTATTATTATTATTTTATTATTATTACTATTATTATCATTATTATTATTATTATTACTCCTACTATTATCGTTATTATTTCTTATTAACATGTCACCATTAACAAGTCACTTCCATCAATCTCTATTTTGTATCTTATTAAGTTTCTATAGCTGGTGGGTGAATACCTGAGGCTACAATACCATGTTGTCTGGTCCAGATATGAGTAATGTTGAACAGTGTATTACTTCTTGTACCAAACAAGGTTTATTGTCACAGTGGGCTGATCCCCTGCTTGGCTTAACAATCTTGATCCATAGATTTTCCAACTCTGTATCGGGTCATGTGTACTGGCTGGGCACAGACTTGCACTTAACCTGGATAAGTTTTACCCGGGCCTGTGCATCGATGCCTTCTGCATGAACACGGTCCTGGGCCAGACACAGAGCTGGTCCCTACACTGTTTAATTACGGTACTATAGGGAACAGATAACAAACAAACAATTAATTTTCTCTGCACCTATTAGAACTTAATACATAGCCCCACTCATATATTTCTAAGATCTCCTGAATCATTTCTTCTCTCCACAACTTGGTTTGGTTTTTTTTCCTACCCCCCTATCCATTGTTTGTATACATTTTAATATCTTTGTTACTTATTTATTACATTATATTTTTTTCCCCCTCCCAACATTCATTCCATTGATAGTATGCAAACTAATTTAATTAATTTCTTTCAATTAGCCATAATGATAATAATTTTAATATATACATTATTCTAAGGTTTTTTCCTGATTTGCGAGTTTTCTATATTTATTCCGTCTATTCATTCCCATTACAATTACAAAGACTAAAGACTGACTGGGGCTTCTATCTAGTCTTGAACATTTCAATTTCTATGCTGCCATCAGGTTTTCTTTTTTAAATCTGTGTAATATATTGGATTGTAATCGTATGTATGTGTCTATCTCATGGAGTCAAATCCAGTCCTCTAACTTCAATATTGGCTCGTATTAGGGTTACACAGTAGTCTCTGTCAAAATGCCCACAGTGCCTCTGAGCATCTGAGATGGATACCGGCGCTATATAAGTAATTATTTATTATTATTATTATTATTATTCATGGGTGACAAAGTAACTTGTTGATTTTGGCGCCAATGCATTCTGACAAAACGTAACAACTTCTATTTTTGTTTTTTATATTATAGTTTTGTATACATTTTGAGTAGGGTTTGGTTTGTTTTTCTTCCCAAAAAATTTTTGTGTGTTTTTTTGTGTGCATTTTTTTGTTATTGTTTGCAAAAATTTACTCTTTGAATGTAAAAGATTGAAGACATACTTGTAATGAAAACCTGATGAATTTTGGCGAAGTCAAACCAGCCGTTGTTGTATTTTGAGGAGGTAATTGATTGGCGTTGTACAATCATATCTTATGACGAATCATTCATGCATTTTAGCGGCGTGTAACTTGGCGGAGACTATATAATACTAATTATTTTACTCATAAATCTGGTGGTAATCACAGCAGGCCCCCTCTTTCATTGGTCATCACGGGTCAAGTGTTCGGTCATTGGGCATGTGTCAGAGTGTATCGTTTGCTATAGTATTAAATCGTTGACATGCCTCTCAATTCCTTATTTTGTGATACATATATATATATAAACTTCTCCTTTGTCTGTCCTGCTTGCAGAATCCCGATTGTAATTACGCTTGGTCAAACTTAACGGGACAGCCTTGTCATGTTCACCATTTGTGAAATGTCAAATTTTTCTTTGTGAATAGAATTAGAAACAGAATGTAGTAGTAGTAGTAGGAACCATATAAATACAGCGTGCCTCCTCTTTCTCTGATGAAATATCTCATGTTATTGAATCAACCCGAGGGAAATATTGGGGGCTGGTGCTAAAATCAGTGCAATCCTTTCCAAGTGTTTCAAATTCTATTTTGATACACAGATGAGTTACAATGAGAAATAATGCAAACAGTTTTCATACTACTAGTATTAGAAACCATAGAGTGAAAAAAAAAAGAAATTCCCCATCCAACTTCCCCCTATCTTTGGGGTTTTTTTGTTATTTGCAGTGAAGCCCACATTTAATAATCCCTTGTGAGTCGCAGGGGTCCTTCCTTCTTTTGTAGTTTGATCCCTTTATCTGAGTTATTTTTTTTGTGAGTTAGAATTAAAACTGTTTGGAAATGCAGTGTCTCTGATGATAGAAGTAAGTAAATAAATATTATGATCAAACCCCTTCTCTGTGTATACAGCCCCCCGGGGGTAAAATATCCCTCTTGTTAACAGTTCTTGGAAGTGATTAAAGGCGCTCTCTATCTATACGAGGTTACCGTAGACAAAGAAAACTGTGTACCTAGCTAGGCTATACACTATGTATGTATTTTAGAAAAATGAACAAGTTAAATGTTTCCAAAGATTCATTCGTCTCAGGATGCTTAATTGATCTCAGCCAAATGAGTAACTTGTAATTCAGGAAGTTGTCTGTGGTCGGAACTATGTCTAGTCTTTATTGAATGCCGTAATTTTGACATCGTCATCTATGGTATAAAAATATTATGAGACCCGCTGAAGCCAATCGTATGCATCTATAGTATAGCGGGATAACGTCAGGATTTAAATAGGTACGCAAGTGTCATGCAATTCAGTTGTTGAAGCGCAGTGGCCTAAGGCAATTCAGAATAAAGACCCAAAGTAATAGAAAATATGAAAACCACAGAATAAGAATTCAACAGAAGCGACAATTGACAAATTTTATGGCGCAACTTTCATACCACATAATATCACTAGAATACTAAAACAAAATGGCAGTGAAGACTATATTATAATACCACTATGTCCTCCATTTTGATTTAGTCTTGTCATGGCTGCTATCACCATGGCAAATGGGTCCTATTGTCGCTTCTGTGAATTTTTTTAATTCTGTGATGCATTCAGATTGATATAATATATGTGGGTTGAAACAGCTTGTTCAGTTAATAGTTAAAAAAAAACCGGGATTGACCGGGAGTTAAGGTCCTTGATGTATAAATTTGATGATTGAAATTGTATATTTACCAGTGCTCATTTTTGATTAATGAGATAGGGTCACAAATCAGGCCGGCTTCATCCTTTTAATGGTATTTGGTATGGTATTGTATTGTATTGTATGGTAAAACCAACACATTAAAACTTTGCTGTGACTTACTTACTGTGACTTAATTATGCGTGAATACTCAATAACTCTGAAATAAAATATGATTTCTTTAACATTCCCACTGAAGAAGAATAATCCTCATAGATATTAGATTTCTCTATCTCTCTCTCTCTCTATTTCACTCACTCTTTCTCTCACTTTCTCTCTCGTTCTCTCTCTCACTCTATCTATCTCACTCACTCTATCTCACCCACTTTCTCTCTTGCTCTCACTCTCTCTCTCTCTCCCACTCCCTACTGTAACCTGTTTTTTATTTATAGATCATCTTTCTAATTTTCTTTGTATGTTTTACTTTTACACTGCTTACATATTATTACATTTGATTGTATTTACTACAGTATTAGATGCAAGTTTTTGCACCAAGTCTGAACAGGTTAAAGGGGATACATATGTCTCTATCATAGCTATAGAGGGCAGGACACATCTCCGTACGGGACAGGACACTGGACGACATGGCACTAGCAGTCTTGATTTGTTTTGCGTGACAGTGGTAATTAATTCTAACCGACTAAAAATGGTTTCGCGTGCGTACGTATTTAATAGTTTCTCTTACAGAATACATCCTTTTCAAGCTGCTAGTGTCACGTTGTCCGGTGTCCTGTCCCGTTCGGAGTCGAGTCTCGTCACTATATATTATTTTAAAATTATTTCCACCTACTATGGTTGCTAGTAGTAATTAACTCATTCATTTTTACCTGATTTTGCTTGAAGTTGAAGTATGCAAAAATGTATAGTATAAGCACTATTTTATGTCAATGCACTGTTCAGAAATGCTTTTAAATTCAGATATATATATTTTACATTTTGCTGTAATCAACCAGTACAGATTATGATAATACTTATGCTGGAGTTTTTTTATTTTCAGTATTTTACCCAAGAAGTATATTATCTTGCTTATTTCCTTGTGGATGAATCTCTACTACCACGACTATGATATTTATATATGCCGATGCCCTTCTAAATATATTAAAAACACCTACGTATTATATATTTATACACAAGACACGTTTAAGAAATTTATATAGCTTCCAATTTTGTGAATGAATATTTCTTCTTCATTGTTAGTTTTAAAAACCCTTAAAGTAACAGTTGACTTACATGAGTAGTTAAACAATAAAACTTTGTCTCGCACACTGATCGTATTATTAATCATGGTGTTGGGATAAGAAATATTAGGAGAATGTCACAGGGAGTATTTAGTTGAAAAAAAATACCACCCATTTTTTTCTTCTTTTTCTTTTTAAGTGGAGATATATAAATTCATGTTTTTCACAGTAGTACATTTTTTGAGTCTGACAACAATGAAATATTCTATTCTATGTGTGAAAGAAGAAAAAAAAGAAAGCAATATACAGGTCACCATTATCACTAATGTATGAGATAGTTGTGAGTTGGGTGTATTAATATTTATAACTATGTTGAAGGAAAGTGCATTATGTCATGCAATACATTTGAGTACCTACCTAGGCATACATTTTTCAAGGGGAATTTAGATTTTTAAAATATTTTTAAGAAGGTGATTTTTTGTGTACAACAACACACTAAAAAAGTACAGCAAGAAAGAAACATGAATTTTTATATCTATCTCCACTTTAAAAAAAAAGAAGTGGTAAATGAAAAAAAAAAAAGACCTTTTATTTTTTTCCCACACATAAAATATTTCATTGTTGTCAGTGACAGTGACACACACAAAAAATGTACCGTGAGAAACATTACTTTATAAATTGTCTCCGCTTAAAAGGGAATCGAAAGAAAGAAAAAAAAATGGGTGGTAAATATGTAAATAACTTATGGCTTTTTATTTTGTTCACTCATGTAGAGTAGAAGTAGAATATTTCATTGTTGTCAGACACAACGTCTGAGTCATCCTTTAGATCTAAGGCAACCTGTTGTTGCCAAGTTGATTGCCACAGACTTCTTATTTTACTTTTACTTTTACCATTTATTTTATCATATAATTTATCCTTATTTAAGTTGTAACAACCTTCTCTAGTTTTCTTGCGTATTTTTAACCTTCTGTTATTAGTTATTGTTAACACATCTTCAATTTGTCAGAACTGAATATGTATGTATAATTTATTTTTTTGGGTCCAACTTCTCATATAACTTTCACCCAGGTAATTTTTTAAAACTACTTTCAATTTCACAGATTCATTTTTATGGGCATTGTTTCAATCTGCATAATATTATTCAGAAAGTCAATATAAAATCCGTTTTGAATAATTTACTCTCATAATGGACTTGTTAGAATTGTAAAAAATAAATTGTTCTACAAACAGACACTGAGGGCATTGTAAAACTGGTAAAATTTGTGCAATTCAATTTTCTGTCACCGAGATCTTGTAATGATGTTTATTTTTTAAAGTGTGCCAAGAAAATTATTTGATGTCAAGAAGATTGCTCAGTCAGTTCAATTTTGTTATACATCTTACACTGTATACTGGAGTAGCCGCAATATAAGTTGCTATGGTAAATAATTACTTTTTTTATTAGCATTATTATTATTTTATTGTTATTGTTATTATTACTCCTGTTATTACAGTAGGTGTCGGGTTCAAGCACAGTTCGCATTCAAGCACGCAAACTCACTCTTACCGATTTTTTGCTATATAAACTAATCGCTTTTAAGCACGGTCACTTCGGATTAAAGCACGCCTCGCTCTAATTTTACTGCATAATGTAATAAACAATAATAAAATGAAAAAACAAACACAAAAAAAACCCAACAAAATTACACAAAACTAGACGTGTCTTAAAAAAAACATCTAAGGGACATAACCAGAAAAAAAGAGACCCAAGGGAGATAAGTCAATATGTAAAGTCAATTTCGCATTCAAGCACGCTTCACATTCAAGCACACTTTCCTCTCCTACCAACCACTGTGTTTGAATCCGGCATCTACTGTATTATTATCATCATCATTATTGAATTGTCCAATTTTAAAACGAAACTTAATTAGGAGTTTATTTAACTACAATTCATTGGAATTCTGGAGAAGAAGAAAAATAACAATTAATGCTTTATTGAAAATGTATTCTGAGGGGTGTGGTAATTATGATGAAGAGAGATTTGTTCACAAGGAAATGTTTTTTGCAATGATTAGAGCTACAGTACAAACAGATCTCCTATCAGTTCTAGCAATTTGATAATTTTGTACATTCCCATGGTACTAATGAGAGCATTTTAAAGACCTTTACAGTATTGGTGACATAGACAACTGCCCATTGTAATAATAATATTTGATTTAGATGGATAGCGGGTTTATGACTAATAAAAATGTGAATGATAAACATGTGAGTTTGTGTGTTAATTGATTTGTGCATGTTTGAATGTTTGTGGTGAGTGTGATGGTTGGTCTAATTTTTTTATTTTTGTGGGTTGATTTGAGACTGGTAATTTTCATCTTGGAATGAGATCCATACTCAACTCCCTCTCTTTCTTTCTCTCTCTGTATTTTTCTCGCTCTCCCTCCCTCTCTGTCTGTGAATCTGGCCTCTCTCTTTCTGTGTACGTATCTGGTCAGTCTTTGTGTGTGTGTGTGTTTTTAACTCTTTCTTTTTCTTCACCTAACTTCCTGATTTTGGTCATTAATATTACTTTCCAAACTAAGATCCTAATAATAGTAATCTGACACTTTACAAACGTTGAGCCAATAGGTCACCAATTTCTCTAAAGACTTGTTTATCGAGTCCCCTTTATACCACATAAAGCAGAGTAGGGGCCATCCACATGTCAAGCTATGAAGGGTGCACATGATAAATGGAAGTTAATCAAATGATGAGGACTAACACTACTAATCACCTTACACATGGCTAGAAAGACTGCATCAGAAATTAAAGACAAGTAGGTGATGAGCCCACCGTGTCCAAACCTCTTCACCAGTAAATTGGTCAACAATGTACCATGAGGTCCATACATTTTACCGATTAACACTTTGCTGTTGTTACCCCAGTGGTTACTCTTCAGCTACAGGACAACTGGGAGTTGCCACCTGGGCATCTCTGAAGACTGGCGAGTGTAATAGTCGTTTTGAAGTCAAAGGACTCTAAGGAAGTTGTTGCGTCGGTTAAGCTACTTGACTCGAGATCGAGATGTCTCAAATCCAAATCTTGGCAGAAATCTTTACACATTTTGTCATCAATTGACTTGCATGTGAAAATGAATGAGTACCCAGCTACAGACAGAGATAGATTATGTTAGTATGATGAGCCTAACAGGCTGATCTATTGTTTGATCCCCAAAGAGTTGAGAAGGATTTTGAATGACACAGCCTGCTGGGAGATAAATGATGATGATGATAAGTCTGTGAGCCTGGACTTGAACAGGGATGCAGATTCAGACTACATAAACCCTTCTTTACTTGTATTATATCCATTCTTCATGTCAAGGTATCTTAAAAACAGTAAGCTCAAGGCAATATACCTATTTAATTTACATTTTACAATTTTATTTCAATTTCACATAACAAAAATATCTCGTTGATCAGTTTCATCATTTATACTTGTACTTCTCTTTCCTTTTATCTTTTTCAGAAACGTAATCACGCCCCCTTTTCTTACTTCTACTACTCTCCCTGTCTCTGTGCCTGTCTTCATCGGATTCAGATTCATATTTCCTTTTAACCTTCTTTTCTTTTTCTCTAGTTCTGTCTTCCTCCTCAGAGCTATGCTTGCAATACATCTCTTCTCTAGGACGACCCTTTTTCCTTTCAGTTTCAGTCTTATCGTTATATCCCCTGTCAGAACGTCTTTCATTTCGCCCTTTCCTGTTGTAGTAATCATCACCTTCGTCGTCATCATCAAAATCTCTTCTACTTTTACTCAACTTCTTTCTCCTTTCATCTCTCCCCTTATCAGACCCGTCACGTTCGTGACTTGAATCAGAATTGCTGCCCCGTCTTTTTTCCCCTTCTCTGTACCTCCCCGCTTGCTCATTTCTTCTTCTGGTCTCGTCTCGATTACTATTGTCCCTGTGCCTGCTTGAATCTTTTTCTCGGCTCCGACTCCGCTCTCTCCTTCCTTTGTTTCTATTGTCTCTGTCCTTTTTATAACTTGGGACGAATTCGTCCCGATCTGTACTCCTGTCATTAAATCTGTGGACACCTCTATCTCTGACTTCCTCGTCTCTTCGTACGGCATCCCGACCACTCAAACCCCTTCCATATTTCCCATCGTCGTTGTTGGATCTTTCTTCTGAATGGCGTGACTTGTTCTTTTGGACATCAAGGGGAAAAAAAGAAAGAAAGAGAGAGAGAGAGAAGAAAATTAATACAACCACATGCTATCTCCTAAAAATTGTCAAATTTTCTCGTTACCTTTTTGTGCCAGTATATAATAAAAAATCTTTCTCAAGCAATTCCCTATTTTAACTTTTTTGAAAATCTTTGCATCTATCAATGTAGCTCCTGTTTATATATATAATATAATTAAATATT
>JARFNW010082342.1:0-13299 GCA_031763155.1 Dirona albolineata
GGTAGAGGAGAGGGAGGGTAGAGGAGAGGGAGGGTAGAGGAGAGGGAGGGTAGAGGAGAGGGAGGGTAGAGGAGAGGGAGGGTAGAGGAGAGGAGGGAGGGAATAAGAGGCAAGTCTACAGTGATATGTCTGTTGAATACAATTTTTTTTTCTTCATATTTTACTTCTAAAGAAGTAACACGTTTTTTTTGTTTTTCTTTCTTCTGTTTCTGTAGGTGCGACAACAATACAGGCCCAAATTCAGACGGATTGCTGGACCCAAAATTACACGCTTCATCATCCAGGCCTTGGTAGGTGGAATATTTTTATTAGTACTTTGTTTACTTGATTTACTATGAATTCAAGGCTGGGGGGGGGGGGGAGGGGGATGGGGAGAAGGAGTAATTGATGTAAAGTCTGTGGTACAGGGGTGTAAATCTTTCAGGCATTGTCTGATTTAAGACTTTTTACTTTGTCTGATTTCCAACGTTTTTGCTTTTTCATGTATTAGAGGCAATTTCGGACTCACTAGTCTATGTTTGATTTTGCTGATGTTTTTAGATTTTTTTTGTTCGTTTGCCATTTACACCCCTGACGGTTAAGTGCTTGTACAGGAATACAGACTATTGCATAGAATCATCCTATCTGTAACTTTATATTCATAACATTTTTTAGCAAGAGATCCATCCATCCATCCATTCATTAACCCTGTCTCCTACATCCCCATCCCCCGTCCCCCAGAAATGCCGATACTTGCAGCGGCTTCAGGCCTGCCTACCCCCGATGTCCCCCATTGACGACACATGGCCCAACCCCCCCAACAGGTTCAAGGCCACCTCCGAGGAACTCAAGAAAGTCTTCCACAGATGGAGGGTAAGCTGTTTCAATAGTAAATATATTCTTTCTTCCTTCTATCTGTAGTCGGCTTACTCTGTCAATCTGGCGATAATAGTATTGCTGTGGATTTGTTGTCTAGTCTACACCAGTCCCCGTATTCACAGCTGTCATATTTGACCTTGCCCTAAGTCCCGATTAGGATAGATATGATAAGTAATTCAATTGAACACAG
This sequence comes from Dirona albolineata, assembly GCA_031763155.1. NCBI lineage: Eukaryota > Metazoa > Mollusca > Gastropoda > Nudibranchia > Dironidae > Dirona > Dirona albolineata. The sequence continues at coordinate 1,049 of JARFNW010082342.1, forward strand.
AATGTCTCTTTGCCGACCTGATATCGCTCTAGGAACCAGAAGTACTTTATTGAGGAAGTACATGGTTACATAGACATAGGAGTTTCACAATACACTCATCTCTTCATACATTCATTCATTCACGTATTTATTATGGTAAACTACTAATCAATACGTTACAACAGCCCTATGTGATCTGTTAGCACATTTTGGCACAACCAATCAGATATTATAGACTATTCAAAACATGACGTAGTTATTGTGAGTAACGAGTGCACAGATGTCTTATCAGTGAACGTAATGTCTTTAGATACAGTTTATAGTTTATACGGCCACTTAACATTAAATTAGCCTTTGTTTCCAGTACAGGTTCTATAAGACAGTATTGTTAGAAGATTTTCCCCAGCAACTTGAACTTGCTGTTCAGGAAGTACCAAAAAAATCAAAAAATCGTTAAATTCCTTATATATTCACTTTTGGAAAGTTGTTTGACACGGTACTTTTAACTCACAATAGACCGATCTCTGGAAAATGGAAAACGCAAACAAACTATTTTTGCCCTATTGATCTTCTATAATGGACTTCCGCTGTTCTTAGTCTTGGAATTTATTATTTTTGGAGGCATTTGTGGATTATAGAGTTTTAGTTGTGGACTATTTCTTGGTTCTTTCAGGTTTGAGGTCTCGCAGATACGTTTGTTATCTGTTCCTTGTATAACAGTAATTAAACAGTGTAGGACCAGCTCTGTGTCTGGCCAAGGATAGTGTACAAGTCCTAAGGCATCAATGGGCAGACCCAGCTATAATGTATCCAGCTTAAGTGCAAGTCTGTGCCCCACTAGTACACATGGCCTGATACATACAGAGCTTGAAAATCTATTGATCAAGATTTTAAGGCAAGCAGGGGATCAGCCCACTCTGCCAATAAACCTTGTTTGGTACAAGAAGCAATACACTGTGTTCAATATTACTCATATCTGGACCAGACAACATGATATTGTAGCCTCAGGTGTTCACCAGACAGCTATAGAAACTGTGGGAATTTTACCAGAGAGGCAAATGATAAATGTCACGCAGATACGTTTTATTATTGTCTGACTTTCTGTCTACGACTTCCAGTGTGCAAAATACCGAAAGCAGCTTGATGAGGCAACCAAGAATCGACTCAGGGAGAAAATGGTGGCTAGCAATCTGTTCAAAGACAACAAAGAAACCTATTCATCCACGTAAGTGACTCCACTCATTGTTGTTGTTGTTGTTGTTGTTGTTGTTGTTGTTGTTTTTGTTCTTGTTTTTCTTGATTTGTCTCATGGCCTAAAAGTAAATAAAGTCTTGAATCTTGAATCCTTAGATATACCAGTTGGTATACAATAATATGATACAAGAGATTTCTGATGTCCTCATTTGACTGATATCCAAATAACGTCACATCTCCATTTCATCAAATAGAGTCACGTTGATTGGATTTGTTTCGGTTTTTTTTTTATTATGCGAAAATATCTTACTTATAAAAAGGTAAAGAAAAGATTAGAAGAGAGGCCGGGGAGTAGGAGATGGGGAAATTTTTTTAATTTTTAAAGAGGACAAAAAGAATGAGGAAGGAAGAGAACTGGGCTACAAACTACACACACACATATATATATATATATGTTGGGGATCTGGTGGTGCCGTGGTTAAGTCTCTCGCCTTTGGTTCAAGAGGTTGACAGTTCAGATCATGGTTGAAGCACTGGGTTTTTTCCCCCCAAGACATTGATCCCACTTTGTAGCGCTGCACTGTGGCTGATGCCTGAGTTATTCCGATCTCTAAAGACAAATTTCCCCCTGGGATGAATAAAGGGAATATATTTATTTTCAAAAATTTATTTTATATTTGATGCTGATTTTGAATTATTTTGTTTTTGTCCAAAGACAGCTTGTCCCATCAGATATAATGAAAGAGGAGGTGAATGTGTTATTAGATTTTGTCGTGTCATCACTCACTCCCTCCCTCCCCCCCCCTCCCTCACGTCTTTGGCTGTAGTGATTTGATTTGTCACTTATCTCACAATGACTAGCATAACCAACAACACTGTTTGCCTCATTCTCATGGTACTCTATTTATTATCCTCTTTTTCTCCCTCCCTTCCTCTCCTTTTCACACCAACCTCAATACATAAATACACTTTATGCAGTGGGTGTGTGAGTGTGTATGTGTGCGTTTGTGTGTGTGTGGGTGGGTGTGTATGTGTATATGTGTGTGTGTGTGTATGTGTATATGTGTGTGTTTATGTGTGTGTATGTATGTTGTGTGTGTATGTGCATATGTGTGTATATGTGTGTGTGTTTATGTGTGTATGTATCATGTGTATGTATGTGTGTGTGTGTGTGTGTGTGTGAGTGTGTGTGATCACCACAGTTTGTTTTTTCTTATGGGTTAAAAGCTCTATAATTTGTCACTGGAAACGAGAGGGGTATTGCTTTAGAAGTTCATTGTAGAAATTAAATGGTACAAGTCCTTAAGAGCGTCAAGGCCTACAGTACAGAGCCGGCGTTTTTCCATGTTCCGTAGCCTGTAGTGGACACAGTGACAATATTTGACCTTTCTGGATAGGACACTGGTCCAACACATATTGCTTTCCCAGCTGTAAGCTGGTACCCATTTCTACACCTGGGTCGAGAGAGGCAATTGGAGTCAACTTTATTGCCCACGAAAAGAAATGAGAATTTGAACCCACGACCTCAACCATGAGAGTCTGCTGTCGTAGCTCCAGTTCAGCATGCTTGTAGACATGGCCAAGGTGAAGGCCATACTAGTATTATATGAAATGAATTTCTATCCAAAATAACTGTTTCACTATTCACCGTCTTATTACACTCCTCCTTTCTATCTCTCATCACACGTGTTATGGTCGTTGTGTTGTAACACACACAGTCAAAGTAACTGGCCTTTTAAGGTTATGACTTACAACCAATATTTGCTCACAGTTTTATGATTAGATAAAGTTATTATACAGGGCTGTAAATCTTTCAGATTTTGTCTGATTTCAGACTTTTTTAATTTTCTGATTGTATACTTTTTTGCCTTTTCATACATTAGTGGCAAGCTATGATTTCAGACTCACTAGTCTATATTTGGTCTTGCTGATATTTTCAGATTTTTTTTCATTTGCCATTTACACCACTAGCACTGGTTATAATTTGTGCAAACTTGACCTCTTTCTATTCTCACTTATATTCCGCTTGAATAACTATTCCTCTGAAGATGAGCCTGATAAAACATATGTCTGGCAATTTTTCCAAATTTTTGTTGTTGTATATAAGCACAGATTGAAAGCTGTTTGTAAACTTGGAAACTGTCATTGCGTGATATAACATACCCAGTTTGAAAATCACCTTTGATTTTGACATAATTTTGGATTCTAATTCTATACGGGGGCAAATGTGCTACTGTAAATCGCTTAGAGCGTGGTGATGATTGTGGATAGGCGGTATAATAAATGCCATGCCATTTATGTATTGTTATGTACTTATGAATAATGGAAACGACGACGATTTCTCCATTGCCAGAGTGCCAGTGCCATTCCAAGGTGACTACGCCAGTATTGGAACCAACCCCAAGTGGCAGAAGATGTACAAGTCCTCACCAGATGGCCAAGTGGTTTTCGCAGATTTAGTCGACAAAATCAACAGAGCTGATGGCAAGGTAAGAAAGGAGATTGAAAATATTATCTTTATCAATGATTAATTTCTTTTCTGCCTTTCGGTGTAAGGCTACGTGGGGATACATTTTCTCTTTCTTTATCAATTTCCTTTCTACCTTTCCATGTAAGGCTAAGTGCAGACAAACTTTCCAGAGTCTTCCTCTTCCTCTTTGCATCCAAATACCTACACCCCCTCTTTTCTATCACCTCTGATATTTTTTCTTGCCATACTTTCTTTGGTCTACCTCTTGGTAATTTACCCTGTTGCCTACATTCTAGAATTTGTTTGAAAATATTGAGTACGTTGTAAATTAGCTTCAATGATTGACAGCCCAAAATAATGATGTCTCGACCATAAGTCTTTTTCAAGTTGCGACCATCAACAAGGAACAGTCACAAGTAAAACATAGATGTGCACCCTTCAGAGCTTGACACATGGCTCGCCCCTACACAGATTTTTGCAGTATAAAGGGGACTCGATAAACAACAAAACTCAGCTGTCTAGTGTTCACATATTCTTCTTTCTACTCTGCCATCGATAAACAGACAAAATAAACGTTTTGAATCATTTGCAAGGAAAGATGTTTATACTGTCTTTCACTTCTTTGTCCCCAGATGGTCTCCAAGTTGATGGTGATCAGCACGCAGTCTGTCCTGATCTTGGACCCTAAAACGTTGGCCCTGAAATACAGAATACCATTAGGCCTTGTCAGCAAGATCTCTGTGTCCCCTTTCAAAGACAACATGTGTATATTTCATCTCCTCAAGGTAGGTCTATGCCATGTTTGTTTTGGTGCTTCCGTTCAATAAGATGGAGGACGTGTTTGTTGTGTTCTATGTGAATGCGATATTGTACCCAATGACCTTATGACTTTTATCCTGATGTTTTTACTAGGATACTGTGTTCTTTGACAAAAATTGTGTAGATATTACTTTTGATTGTATAATGTAATGTTATCGTGATTGTATATATAGTGCGTTCTACGCTGGATCTCCACGTTATCGTCGAGTAGAGGCTCATCTACCTTTCTTCGAGGGAAAGCTAAGGGAAGTGGTAAAAGTCTGTGCCCAGCCAGTACACATGACCCGATACAGAGCTGGAAAATCTATGGATCAAGATTGTTATGTCAAGCAGGGGATCAGCCCACTGTTCATTTGTATTTGTTTTGTGAATTTTTAAAGTTAATTGATACCATGTATTTACAAAATGTTGAAAAGTAGAGTTACGCTCAGGAGGTTGCAGGGTTAATTTAGGGACCAGGATTATATGGGATGAGATTCGGTTGACAAAGATCTATAAGGTTATTGAACGATTATTGTGTTACCTTCAGGGTGAATTGCCATGCAGATGAGCTAGTCGGAAATGAGTCTGGGCATAAATGACAGTAATGGATTAATACCTTTTTTACTGGAAGTATGAAAAAAAATCTCTCAAAAAATGAAAATTATGGTAACACAAGTAACAAAAGAAAAAACATTTTGAGTCTCACCTTAATCAGCTAACATTACTAACAAGCACCTAAAACATACAGCATAAAACACAAGCCGGCAAGGCAATCTTAAGTGGGCAGTATTAGTGCCATGTTAGCTCATGAAGGGGGACCCCGAAACATTCATTGTGTTGTTACTTGTTTTACGCCAGTAGCTATACCGACCATTTTCACTTTTTTTTTGCATACCTCTTATTTATGTTTTTAGCTTCTGGTCGCCCTCATTTCCCCAATTTTTGTAGTAGAAGAAGGCACATTTTAAAAGCAAAATAAGAATACACGACAAGAAGACTGTAAACCATCTAAACATGGTTGACATTGCATTTATTTCTGATAAAATTTGATGCTTTATATAATACTTCAACAAATAATTTTCAACACAATTCAAATAATAGGACAAGTTTTTTAGAAATTATTTTTCCCTACAATAATTTGACGTCAATATCGTGAAGTACCGATTTTGAGGACATAATTTTGCATTCACCTTGATGGCCTTTAGATCATTAACTTCCTATTTTCACAAGCATTCCGTTGCCTTATTTTCCAAAAATAGAACGCCTTTGGGTTTTTCAATCCTAAGGGAATTTCATTTCCACTATTGACTATCCAATGTGTCTTCCAGGAGAACGGTGACATTGTGTCCAAGAAAGGTGACTTCATCTTCAGCACATACCACGTGATAGAATGTGTTACAAGGACACAGATGGCGGTACAGCTCACCACCAACAAACCACCAGAAGTCCAAATCTTGCCACAGTGAGTTTTAGTTTTGTTGTTGTCTATAGATTTATAATTCAATATGTTGTCCAACACTCATATAGGGAAGTGAATCCTAGACTCTTTAACAGCAGTGATAAAAGTAGGTTACGAGCATCAGAAATGAAATTTCTCAGAAGATTAGTAGGTAAAACAATTAGAAACACTAGAATAAGGGATGAAATAAATGCAGAAAGCTTAGAAAATATAATAGATAGAAGTCAACTTAGATGGTTTGGACATGTAAATGGAATGAATGAAAATAGGATTCCGAAACAATATCATCATCGTCATCGTCATCGTCGTCGTCGTTGTCATCGTCATCGTCGTCATCATCATCATCATCATCATCATCATCATCATCATCATCATCATCATCATCATCATCATCAACTTCGTCATCGTCGTCATCATCGTCGTTGTCGTCATCATCGTCGTCGTCGTCATCATCATCATCATCCTCGTCATTGTCATCATCGTCGTCACCATCATCACAACCACCACCACCGCCATCGCCATCTCCACCATCACCACCACCACCTCCACCATCACCATCATCATCATCACCATCATCATCATCATCATCATCATATTTTTAAAAAACCAAATCAAGGAGGGCAATGCCTTGCTACTGAATACCAAAAAACTTAAATAAATAATTTGTAGAAAATATATTTCAATAACCATATATTTCAATAGTCCTTTTTTTTTTCTTCTCTTCCTAGAATGCATGCCGAGTTCAAGGGCTCCAAAGTCGAAGTCGCCTTCAAAAAGAGTGAGGAGAACGGCATGAATGGAAACATCAAAGTGACGCGGAAAGGCAACCGGCTGGACATCATACAGTCGTCATGATAGACGGGGTGACACGCAATGCAGACCAACAGATCAGGAATATATTATACAGGGGCGTGGAGAAAAAGTGCCTGTTACAACTAAATAACAAAAATTCATTTTTCTAAACAGGACAGATATATTATTATTATTATTTATAAACTTGCCAACAACACAGCTTTGCTGTTTTTAGATAAATGGCAACATGACATACTGTGTGTGCCATAGCATGATAGAATATAGCCCTTTCATGATAGAATATGGCCCTTTCATGATAGAATATGGCCCTTTCATGATAGAATATGGTCCCTTAATTTTGAAAACAGCAAAAACTTGTGGCAGGGGGAGTACGAATATCTATTATCGATACCATATCAGAAACTTAAAATTTTTAAATTTGGAATGAAGTCTGTGAGGTGTAGTAGGCCTGTAAAAAAGTATGAAAATATTAGTAACTGTTAATGTACATATTAAGATAAGTGGGGATATAGTTTTAGTTTACTATGTACGGTGGTAATGGAAAAATGATTCAAAACTAAGCCACCAACAATACAACCTACGTAAGGTTGCTTATTAGAAAGGGTTTTATGTTGGTTGGAGATTGATAATGAGAAAAATCACACAAGTACTGCAGTGGTCTCTGCCTTAAAGGGAGATTGATAATGACAAAAATCACACAAGTACTGCAGTGGTCTCTGCCTTAAAGCTCAGTGGTTGGTATGAAGTATGAAGGGAAAGTTTGCATTTGATGTGAAATGTACGTCATGTGACTATACATTTGGATTATTGATTGCAAAATAATTAAATTGTCAAAGCTGAACTACAAAGTAATAACTGTATTAAAAGTTGCTTCTAGGTAGGGACTACTGTACGTGCAAATCATATCAAGAAACATAGAAAAAGATGTGCATGGGTGTAAACTCTTTCAGATTATATCTTCTGATTTCAGACTTTTTCTTTGTCTGATTTCAGACTTTTTGCTCTTTCATATGATATATTATTAGTGGCAAGCTGTGGTTTCAGACTCACAAATCTATCTTCGATCTTGCTGATGTTTTCAGATTATTTTTTTCTTTTTCCAGGAAGTAATTCACAGCCAAATTTAAAGATTATAACCCTCTGTTACGACTTACTGACCCCGAAGGAAGAAGAGGTCTTATTTGAGTATTCTAACCAAAAAAGGCAATGTAATAGTAAACAAACACTGAGAATTTTTCACTCTCAAAAGGAGATTGGTAAAATGTGAGTGACAAGTTTTTGTGTTTGATCAGTTTGTAGAGTTAGAATGATGCACTGATAAGATGAATGGAGTCTTTAGATATGGACATAAAGAATATTACAATATTATTGGAGCTTAAACTCTGACGTCTAACGTCAGCTTTGTAAATATATCTTTAAATATTGTTATTGTTTGTGAGAAATATTTATACCACTATAAATATTATATATACACACTTGTATATTTATGTATTCAGAAATAAGAGTGTTGGAAACCTGAGTCCTAGTAAATTGATGAAAGTTAATGATGATGATGATGATGATGATGATGATGACGATGATGATGATGATGATGATGATGATGATGATGATGATGATGATGACGATGATGATGATGATGATGATGATGATGATGATGATGATGATGAGATATGTGTTACTTGTTTTCTGTACACTACATACAATAATATGGTTATAATGTTAATGTGTATACGTGGATACAGATGATATGTTTATAATGTTAATGTGTATATGTTGATACAAATGATATGTTTATAATGTTAATGTGTATACGTGGATACAGAAGATGATATGGTTATAATGTTAATGTGTACATGTGGACGTATTTATGTGCGAGCAGTTAAAGAATCATACCAGTATTCTATCAGTTCGTTTTTTATTGTTGCTCTTGTCAGTTGTGGAGTTTTATTTTAAAAGACTGTATATCCATCTTTCAAATTTGTTCAGGAGATCCAAAAAAAAGTTATTTCTCTTGCATTAACCATTTTAGTCGATATTTTATTCTGGTGTTTGTGACATTATATGCTATGGCATCTATGCCAGGCCTTGATCAATTGATGCGTCATATTTTATACTACATGCAAGGCAGTACTCGTAACTTGGTTTTGCCAAACTCTAGATATACCATATACAGTCTTTGGAAATTAAAAACTCCACAGAGTTATTGACTTTTGTCAAACTTCTCTTACTTGTCAAGTACAGACACCGTTAAGATTACCTAACAACGAGTGGCAGCATTGAAAATGGGCATCATTTATCGCAATCAAAGTAGTAAACTTAGTAGTGTATCATAAAAAAATGAAATGGAGCGGAGAATATGTCTGTCTGCAATGACGTTGGATGACTATTATGCTTGTACATATTATTATTATTATTATATTATTATTATTATTATCTCTGTCTCTTTCTGGCAAGATGCTGTCGTCATAGACGGGCCTTGGATTTGGTCGTCACTGATGACGTTAATGTTATATATTTAATAGAAATGTGTTGAAGTGATAGCGCCACCTTGGAGTTATTGTACTTTACAGAGAGTCTATTCAAGAATTCATACAGATACAAACATAGATAATAACTATCTCGCCTCTGTCCATGACAAACTGAAACCTTCACGATGCATACCTTAGACATTGCCAACCAGCCCTGTGGTGGCGTGAAAACGTGGCGTGAAAACGTGGCGTGTTGTCTCCTGCTCAGGCCTTTACTTTTGGTGGAAGTGGGTTTAAGTGCACAAGACCTATAATACTGCATTACCAAATGAAAGGCATTAAGTGATTGCTTGGCAATAAATTCAGCTAATTCGCCGGCCATTGCAATCACTGCCTTTCATTATTTGGTAATGATGGTATGGAGGGCCAGTAAGACTCAAATTTACTCGGCCTTGAAGCCAGTCAGTCACCAGCCATCATGCAATCACTGCCTTTCATTTAGAAACGGCAGTATACCAGATAGGTTCCTCTCTACCATCACCGTAACACTCACCTTCTATTTTTTTTTTTTTTTCATAAAAGTGAAAACTGAGCAATGTTAACACCTGTTATGTCGGAACTTTTAAAAATATGACAATTTCACAATCTGGGACCTTACATTTTTTGAAAGATTTGGGACCATAGGTGGGTCTTTAATGGAAAAATGGAATATTATAATATTGTCATTTATACAGTTTATTATAAGCTTTATCCCTTCTCCATTTCTTTCTTAGGTTAATAATAGTCTTTCTTACCTTGACCTTTACTTGACCTTTACTTGCACCATCTTGATCTGTAGACTGTGATTATTTCCAACCAATGTCTGCCATGAATTTTTCCCAGATATATATGATATTCATATACGTATACGTGGGGCACCGCGGGAAAACCTGTCGAAAGGCGCTTGAGTCACTTTTGAGCAATCAAAGAAAGTAAGTCAAAAAGTCGTATCGGGCCATTTTTGTCCCATTTGGTGATTTGGATGCAAGAACCTTATCGTGAATGGATTTGTTCACAAAACACCAATGATAAGTCTACTAAATTCAAAATAATTTCTCCCCACGAATCCCAATCATGCCATATATGGAAATGTGCGCGAAAAGTGGATTTTCTCGGGTTTATATTTTCATGGGTCACCATCTTTGAGTGTTCATAACTTCGGGTCGTCCTGAGTTTTGTTTTTTTGTTATCTGTTCCCTATAGTACTGTGATTAAACAGTGTAGGGGCCAGCTCTGTGTCTGGCCGAGGACAGAGTTTGAGGTAGAAGGCACCGATGTGCAGACCCAGGCAAAGCGAATCCAGGTTCAGTGCAAGCCCGAGTTGAGATATTAAAAAAGACAAAACTGCATTTGGTTCGGAACAACAATTGCTACAATTAACGTAACTAATAACTCAAATTTCAGATTTTGCGTCTTCCGACAGGTTTTGCCACGGAGCCTCACATCTATGAAATATTAATCAGCTTGAAGGAATCTGCCACGCCTTCTCTTCCTTGCATAAACCAATTTGATTCCTCCCCTCCTTTGAAGAATTTCTAGGGCATAATAATGTTATCTGTCTGTGTCTTCAGTGTTACAAACACACACCAAATCCAACCTTCAACTCGTTCAAACTTTTTAATATTAAAATTATATAAATTGTTTAAACTCTTTTAATTAGATAGTGGTTACTTTGGTCACAATTTGTCCACACTATTTCAAGTCAGGAAGATTACTATTTACGTAAATGACTTTATGAATTGTGACTTGATCCTGATGCAGATATCTTCAGACTGACCACTGTGGTCACAATTTGTCCACACTATTTCAAGTTGGGAAGATTCCTAGATATCTTCGGACTGACTGACCACTGTTCTGCAAAGTTTTCTGTGACATGAAGGATTTTGTTGAACTGCCCATAAATTACATTAATTATAACACATTAATTTTTTTCTTTCTCTCAAATTGCCTTTATTTTGTCCCAGTGTGGGGTGATCGGCCACATGAAATGGGCGTAGTCGTGAATGGCAACTCTCACTATATCGTGGCTATGAAACCATGCAGTAGGCTGGGATTTCTATTCACGGCGAGGCAGAGTTGCCGTGGCAGGCATGGGTTTGATCAAAATCTATTTTCTATTCTTGTCTCTCACTGGCACTGTTACATTATCCCACTATCATTCTGTCTACAAGACCATCAGTGCCCGCTCCCTCTTCATTTATTTAAAAACATGACTTGTGACCTGGCCGATGACTCACCTGCCTTCAGACCCAAGCCCTCCAACGAGTCGCTGTGTAAGAAATGAAGGTTTGTCCCGACAGTGAACACCACGTATTGGTCGTGCTTCTCGTCCAGACACAATAGCACCAGATCCCCCATGTCACAACTAAATTACATAAAGATATTAAAGAAGGGGGAAAATATAAATTAATAAATAAACGAAAATAAGCATTTATCTAGATTTAACACAATTCAGTACTTAAATGTAAATATTGTAAATCTACCTGCACAAAAATCAAGTACTAAAAAAAAAAAAAGAAAGATTTATATTCTATCAGTACACAGAGATATTGATTCCATGATACTTTTTCAACTCTCAACAAATGATACTTTTCCAAAATCATTGTTTTCAAAATTAGCTTACATCAAATAAAAGTTGTTGATATGTTATTATTAGAGATATTAGAGATGGGCCACAAAAAGACACCTACCCTCTGAAAGAGATCTTGTCTTGACTTTGAATCTTTATGCTTGACGAAGTCACAGACATTTCCATCTGGAACCCAATCACAATGAAATTTGAAATTAACAACAAGCACACACATAAACACACTGCCTAAAAAAACAGGAAAATTAAACTAAACAAGCGAAAACCCCTTAAACCGACAGTGAATACCACATAACCTTATCTATTTCCCATAAGTTTTCCACATTATTTCTGATAATTGGAAAGGAGAACGACTCCCCTTTGTTTGTTTATCAAGTCCCCTTTATACCGCAAAAAGCAGTGTAGGGGCCAGCCATATGTCAAGCTCTGAAGGGTGCACAT
>JARFNW010082453.1:0-13295 GCA_031763155.1 Dirona albolineata
TATATATATGTATGGGTATAATAAATAAGATAGACAGACAGAGAGAAGGAGGGTGTAATTCACTAAACAAGCTGAGACAATGTACGTCCCCAAGGTATTTTGTCCGTTACTCGTCAACTTCTCAGGTCTTTTTTCAAACAATCATTTAGTGTAATAAACTTTGGTTCTTGTTATCAACATCACAATAATATCAAAAGATAGACTTTAAATGATTTGATCAAAACCACGAATAAAAAAAACGATAACACCAAATTCAACTGACCTATTTATTTGACAGATCGCGTTCCTCTTACAGACTTACATTTACAACACCATAAAGGAATGCCCGTTGGTTGGCCAGTGACCAAAACATCCCAACGGCCATTGATTTTATGGCTTACTTTGTCTTTATTGATTTATATACCCAAATGCGCATTGATGCCATTCCAAGAACAAGGAAGTTCCGGTTCTTTCCTATTTGCCACAAGAATTACTGTACCCTAAAACTGTCGCGTTCGAGATGTGGACTGGTTATTGTGACATTGCTTCTACGGTTGATTCAAACTGGTTGTAGAATATTAATATGGTATTTCAAGCCAGGTGATCGAAACCATGTAGGCCCTTAGTCTATTATAGCACTAACTCCTTTTCTTATAATTGTTTTACATTGTAAAGCACCGCTGGGCACTCCAGGGTGGAAGTTGAGCGCTATATAAATTGACTATATTTACATTTACATTCAAGTTGGTCCTTATTATGTAGATGGGGTTTTTGTTCCATATTATACACTTTGATTCAGTTACTGTTGACACAATCGCCACGTAGCAGACAAGTAATTGGAAATGCATTGATTGAACCAATGATTGTATCTGATATCGTGCTGTTATTGATTGAATTCAGTCACGAACAGACCCGAGTTTTATAACCAATGGTGATGTTTACCTTTGGCAAGAAAAGTAACTCTTATTGCTTACATTATGGCGCTGCACTGCGACTGACGCTTAGGCCATATCGGAATTTTCTCGAAATTTTATACCCTAAAAACAAAATGAGCTTGTGGAATGAATAAAGGCAAATGCCAATATTTATTGTTGTCTATTTAAATCTATTTGTACCAAAGCCAGCGTTTTTGTATATGTTGGAAGGGGAGACATCGACACGTTGTGGCCACACAGTGGTAAGGGGGGTGGGGGTGGGTGGGCGGGGTGGGATGGGGTGGGGTAGATAAAAATACGGCAGGATCAGCGTTGATGATGTAAGAAAGAAAAGGATGCCCGACCAGCAGCGTATCCCAACCAGCCGTGTTCACACAGGATACGTCAGTTTTAATCTGACACCGGGAAAGAATCCTCTACAGACCAGGATATGTACAATGATATAATAATGATGTTGTTGTTGTTTATCGAATCCCCTTTATACCGCAATAAGAAGTGTAGGGACCAGCCATATGTCAAGCTCTGAAGGGTGCACATGACAAATGGATCCAAATGTCAATGAGGACTTACACCACTCATCACCTAACATATGGCTAGAAAGACTCTGCATCAGGAATGAAAGACGAGCAGGTGATGAGCCCACTGCGCTTGTGTAATTTTCATCATTAAAGATCGAGTTTGCAATAATTTTATTTTTAAAACAGTATAAAAATGACAGTACAGAATTTTTGATATACAAAATTGTCTCTCAGAGTGGACACAGATTCCAGCCTTGCTGGCTCCTTTGAAGACTCTGCCAAGACGACCCTCCAGACCACCATTAACATTGAAGTCCTCAGCCCATGCGAGTTTGCCCTCCAGCTGAGAAACACCAGGTTGTTTCACACAGATGGCAAAGGAGCTTTGAAAACAGCTGACAGGTGAGTGTTTGACTTACTGTTTTGCCTTGCCAGTATTTCATGCACAAACATTTAGATGGTCTTTTAGTCAATAGATAGTATGCATTACAACTTTTAAAAATAGTTTTCTGCTGCCTAAGGCTACATTGCCATTACTTTGATATAATTTAGTGTGCAATTTAGTGTGCACTTTACAGTGCACTTTGCAGTCCATGATTTTGTCTGTCTAAAATCAGAAGTAGAATAGTGACAATGATTGGAAATTTTAAACAATTGTTTTAGTAGCTGGACGATAAGATTTGCATGGTCTGCCTTCTTATAATAAATCATGTTGTACATGAGAAGAAGGCCTAACGCATCTATATTGCAAGATCTATCTCTTTCCTGTATTTAAGATTTCACCCAAATAGATATGAAAAGTCAATGCATGTTTAATTTTAAATGAATAAAGAGGTATTATTGTGTTTACAAATTGTTGAATTTATTTCTATTTGTTTTTGTGTTTGTTGGTTTGTTCATTTTTAATTCAACATCACTTTCTCAAAGAATTCAGACACCTTTTGATTAATTGATATGTTTCATTATAGGGAAAATGAGTTCCGCTCTGAAGTTGAAGGTTCTCCCCTGAGGTTTTCATTCCAAAATGGCGTTGTTGACCATGTCTGTGCCGAGAAAGATGAGTCTGTCCGCAGTCTCAACCTTAAGAAGGGAATCCTTTCTGCTTTCCAGAACAACATGGATGACTTGACCCAAAACCAGAATGTAACTGAGGTGAGCATTGGTTTGGCATTAATTAATCATAATCAATGTGAATCTAACATATATGAATTTGTTAATTGGAAATAGACATTGAAACAAAAATTAAATGGATTGGAATGCTGCCGCACTTAACTTAAATAAACACACGCCTGGGTCATTTTGACCCACGAGTGGTGGTAAAGGTTAAACAACATGTATTGAGTCTTGAAGAGTTCAAACCCCCCCCCCCCCCACACTACCTATCGAAATGACTACATTATTTATGATTTATATCTATGATTACATCAATTTGAGACACTTAGGAATGTTAATGCTTCAAAATACAGTTCCTCTTTATTGATGTTCATGATGGTAACAGATGACCAAGGCTGAAATGAGTACAATTTCTTTCAGACTGATGTTGCCGGTGTGTGCAAGACTGAATACAAAGTGGTCAGCAATGGTTACTACACTACCGATGTCAAGAAAGTCAAGGATATCCTGAGCTGCAGTGATCGTCTGGACTACATGACAATACTCCAGCATACATCCTACAATGTTCCATCTGTAAGTATTACAAAATTCATGACACAACTTGTTTACTTCGATAAAATGCTGATGACAAAATATTATTATTTTTTCTCTTATATTCACGCAATTACAATAAATATCTTTATAGATGTCATCAAACAATATCTGTTGTAATCATTTCATAAGCATTTGAATCAATGCGTGAGATGATAATATGTTTTTTCTATTTTTAGGATCTTCAAAACCTACCCATCATGAAAACCAGTCATGAGTGTGAACAGTCTGTCCAGAATGGTGGTGTGCTCAAATCCTCCATCTGTAAGGAAAGCCACGTCTACAGACCTTTTGCCAATGGACAGAGTGGAGCCAGAACAACTGTCACTCAGACATTGACCTACAAGACATACAGAAGTGGAGTCAGCATCAGAAATGGTACATTCTTTTTTCAGCACATCTAAATTGAACTATCCATCTGAGAAACTAACAATGTCATCTTAACTTTAATTGATTTTAAATGGAAAAAACACAAACAAAACTAAAAGGGTTTGAAGGTTTGTTAGCATTTTGTGGTAGAGGCAATCATATTGTTCTGACGTTTGGAACTGTTAACTTGTGAATATACATAGAAAATTTATAAATCCAGCTGACTTGTAGATTAGTAAGAACAAGGGACCCTCCTCTGTTCCTTTACAAAAATTATGGTGACATTATATTTGGCATTAACTTTTTACACTTTGTTGACTAGTCTGTTCCATTGCCTCCAAACAGGAAACATCAAAAGCAGATCCTCTCTTCTCTTTGACCACTCTGCCGACCATCCCACCAAGGAACAAGCCCGCGTTGCAGTGGAGCAGAAACTTGGTGAAATCTGTGACACTACCCGCTATGATGTCAGACCAGAGTCACCCCAACTCTTCTCTGAGCTGGTAGCTGCAATGAAAGGTCTGGATAAGAAGGACTTGACCGACCTTCACCGATTACTGAAGACCGAGACCATGTGTCCTACCAATGGAAGGACATAGTGAGTTGGTTAATTTGATTGTTTAAGAAAATAGTTCACATCATCCTCTTGTTTTCTTGCAGAATTTAAGAAAAATGTTAAAAAGAAATATGTATTAGAAAGATTAGAAATCATTTAAAAGCACATTTAAGTAATGATACATGGTGCATCTTTTCTGTGATAATTTGTTGAATGATGATGTGCACACCTAATGAAATTGTTTTTTGTTGTTGTCTTCCAGCAAATACTTCCACGATGCCCTTCCAATGATCAGCAATAGTGCCTCTGTTGGCCTGATGGTTGAACTCATCAATACCAAAGATGTCACTGGTCTGGAAGCTACTGCCTGGCTTACTTCCCTGGCTTTCATCCAAAATCCAACATCAGACATGCTTTTGGATGTCAAGGTCATTATTGATGCCAGCACTAGTATTAGAATTATCTATTTAACTTCAGAACATGAAGAGATAAAGAATCAAGGAGATCCAATGATTATATTCTGCTAATTCTGCAATTCTAGATGAAGATCAAAAATTGAATTGTTCACAATGTAGGTTTATGACACTTCACGGAAAAGTGACAATCTTTAAAATTGCTTCTTCTAAGTTCGGTTTCAATGTCATATGCATAATCCAACATTTCTCCAAAAGTAGTCGTCAGGAAGTATAAGAATTTGATTATCACTTGACAAACATGGAAAAGAATTGAAATCATTATTTGTTCTTTTTTCATCTTCAACAATTTTGAATTGAATATTCATTCATAGGCTCTCCTTGACAACAAAGAGGTTCGCGATGACGCTATGCTTCCAATCTCTTCAATGGTCAACAACTTCTGCAAGAAGATGGGCACATGCAACCAGGACTACACAGTTCTCAGCCTCATGGCATCCCTGGAGAGAAACATTGACCGCCACTGTCATGCTTCTGGAAAGAAATTTGAACTTGTAAGTATTGACCTTTTTTCTCTGCAAAATTTTTGTAGACACAGTTTATTAACAAAGCAGGAAATTCATTTAAGCTTTATAAAACTATCTGATTTGCCATGCTGCATCTGTAAGATACTTTGTTGTTGGGAAGTTACATTATTCCAAACATCGATTTAGCAACAAGTATTACTTATTATTCAAAACTAAGATATAATATATACTGAAATTTTTATCCAACTTTTTTCTCAGACTTTGCTGACATTGAAAGCCATTGGTAATGCTGGTCATGCCATCCGTGCCATTCCTGTCCTGAACAAATGTTTGTCATCCGCTTCTAACCCTCTTGAAATTCGTGTTGCTGCTGCTGAGGCTTTCAGAAGGATGCCCTGTGCTGCCGATGTAAATAGTTTTATCCATTAATGTTAATTAATTAATCAAATATGGCAGGTAATCTGACCTGTACCACCAATCTGACCATGCTTTTTCACATTGCTCTTTCTTGGCTGGAAATGTTCCTGTTAGCCTACCTTAAACTTTTGACATATTCTGAATCCTGAATGGTTAGACTACCAGACTCAAGATTCTGAGGTCCTGATCCTTGCTAGGCAAGACATTGAGTCCTTGGGAAACTCACAACAACTTTTCCTCATTTGACTCAGGTGCGAATGAGTACCTGGCCACAGGTAGAGACAGATTTTGACAAGATGTTGTTGTGATGCACCTGGAAGTCTGCTCTTACTGTTCACTTCTGGGAGAGTTAAGGACTTAAGATGATAAGATGTTCTATTAAAGGTGAAAGGGGGGGGGGGGGGTGAATAATGATAAGTATGTGATCCTGTATATAGACTATAAACCCATCTTCATTTTACTTTGATTCCCCTCAATAATTTCCCTGAACTTGATTGCAAGCAACAAACTTCTCTAACACGTTCTTGTACTCTCATCTGTTTATTTGTTATTATTTAAATAAGTGCTAGCTTCAAATTGTGAAAATGTGATTTTAAGATGGCCATTCTCTGCTTTATTATCCACAGGACAAAATCCTTTGGGAAACTCTTACAGATAAAGACCTTGACTCGGAATTGAGGATCAACGCCTACTTGGCTTTGATCCGCTGCCCCACTGAAGCTAACTTGGCCAAGATGGCTACCATTCTCAATGGTGAGGAAGACGAGCAAGTTGGAGCATTTGTCTACAGTCACCTGACCAACTTGAAAGAAACCTCTGACCCCCACAAGCAGGGTGTGGCTGAGGCCATCAAGAAGTGAGTGCATGAGAAACCAAATATTTAGGTGCCTTATATCTAGAATAATTATTTTTCATGGGTTTCTAAGGAAGAGATTAAATTATACATTAATCTGATGCAGAATCTATCAAATTATGAATCACCATTTTCGAAAATGACATTTGTTATTTTCAACATACCCAAATTATAAAGTGATTGATATCATTTATTAAACGTCATCAACAGCTTGGCTTTGGATAAAGAATTTGACCTGAGCCCACTCAAGTACTCCAGGAACTTTGAAGTGTCTGCTCTCCTCAACAAGATCAATACTGGCATCACTGCCGAAAGCAACCTGATTTGGTCCAACAAAGTTCAGCTGCCCAGGGCTGTCTCTGGCAACCTAACCGTGCAGTTGTTTGGCCAGTCCATCAATCTCTTGGACTTTGGAGGCCGTATGGAAGGACTGGAGTACCTGATCAAGAACATCTTTGGACCGTATGTGAACTCCAACGAGAAAGAGTCCTTTTCAAAGGTAAGAACTCATAAGAAGCAACAGAAATTCAAAACCCCAAACATTTTGATACACTACATATCTACATTTTGGAGAATATTAAATTTTGATGCTATTGTATTTTATGATGGGTGACATAATGAAAACCAAATTGAATCTTTACGGCTGAGTGTATATTTGTTTCTCCCCAGATTGAAGCTGACAATGTGAAAGGCTCCATCTATGGACGTGTGTTTGGCAATGAAATGATGTTCATGCACTCACAGACCACCAAGTCTCTTTTTGGCAAAAAGTCTCCCAGCTGGCTGGACCTCATCATCAAGATGGCTGACAAACAGAATGTAGCTCTCACCCAGAGTGTCCAGTTTATGGATGTGTGGTCAGTTAGGGCAACTTGTGTTATGACATACTTCTGTCGAAAATTTAAAACATTTTGCTGCATTGTTTGAAATAGATAGACCATATTTTAATTAGCTTTGACTGATTTTATGAGAGAGGGACAGACACACACACACACACATACACACACACACACACACACACACACACACACACTCAGAGAGAGAGAGAGAGAGAGAGAGAGAGAGAGAGCGAGAGAGAGAGAGAGAGAGAGAGAGAGAGAGAGACCACTACACAATTAATGGACAATTCATTTCATATACAGATGATAGAATAATGACTTTGAAGCACATTTTGTGAGATCAACAAACTTTCTTATGGAATGTTACATCCTTACTAAAAAATATATTTTTTATGACTTGTTGTTTTAAAATGTTCAACAAAAATCGACTCATATAATTACAGCATGGTGATGCCCTCATGTGCGGGTCTCCCCATCCTTGTGCGAGTGAATGGAACTGCCACTGTTGACCTCAACATGAGTGGAAAGATGGACATGAGAAAGGTTGGATCCCCACCCAGGTCTATGGATGTGGATGGAGAAATCAGACCAAGGTAATCTTGTTTTGTCCAGAGATCTAAAAAAACACAACTGTTATACTGTATGTCTGATTAAGAATTTAATGCAGTGATGTTCATGTTCATAAAATATTGAAGTTTGAAAATGTGTGCTGAGAATTGAAATTGTTTGAAATTACATACTCAAAAAAATTATATTCATGTTTCCATACAGTGCTGCTCTTGAAATTACTGGCACCATGTTTGTGGATTCATTTGTAACTAAGACTGGTCTGCGTATGCGCAACACATTGCACACCAGCACAGCCATGAAGGGCCGCATTCAGCTAAACAGAGGACAACAACTCAATGTGGAATTTGACACTCCTGAGGACAAAATGGAGATTTTCGATGCCAGGTGAGCTATTTGTTTTTTACTTACTCAGATAACAAACCATTTTAACTGATTTCTTTCAATTCTCTGCCCTATTTTGTCTGCTTTAGCTTTTCCCTAATTCAAATCATTCTTACTTATCTCTTTTTACTTTGCAAACTATTCTTTTAATTAAATGAATAATTTTGGACAGCATACAAATTTGTACAAAGCCAATTGTTTTACGAGGAGGTGCTATCTGACTTTGGCTTTCAAATGACAGTTTGAGTTGGCTCATACACTGGTTGCTTTAACAGTTCATTTTTTTGATAGATGCAAAGCTTAACTTTTCTTTGAATTGATCCTGCAGGTCCAAATTCTTTGTTCTTCACAATGATATGGAACAAGAACAAGAGATGATCAAGGAAAACAGGAAGGAATTCAAACACTGCTCCAATGACCAAGTGACCAAAATCACTGGTATGGAAATTTGTGGTGAACTCAGCTTCCCCAATGCCTCCATGAAGGCTGACAGTCCTTATTATCCTCTCACTGGTCCAACAGCTGTCACAGTCACTCTTTTCAAACGGGATTCTCATTCTGGATACAAACTCTTTGCCAAGAGAGTTGAGGTATGTTTTGTTTTTTTAATGATTGAATAAAAAAAAAGATTTCAGATGCATTGTAAGAGTGACACTGAATAAAATATAAGAATTTTAGAATCAAATAAGGATATAAGAGGGAAAGAGAAAAAAGGAGGTACACAATCCAGAGTATTAATATTGATCCTGAATTTTGACAACATATACAATTATAATTGGGAGAAGCAGCTGAACTGTATAATGGAGCTTTCTTCTTAAGATCTTGAGTGTAATGGTTTTTAGATATTTAATTATTCCAACAACTTGAATACTTTATTGCTTAGCTTCAGCTTTTGGTTTATTTTAGACATTTTGTTCATTAATACGCAATGAACAAATTCCAACTGTAGATATATTTGACAATTAAAGCCCAATATCCATATCGATGAGATGCAAAAGGCATAGCTGCCCATTGTTGCAAATGTTTACATAATTTCAAAGTGCGTACTTGAATGATTCCAGTGATATCATGTTGATGATCTTATTGGGGAGATTGTTCCAGTCGATTATTGTACGCAGAAAGAAACTATTTTTGTATGTGTTTGTTCTTGTATGTGGCATCGTGAATTTGCTGCTGTGATGATTTCTTGTTGAGTGTGTCTTTTGCTGGGGTGTGAAGTATGGCGGTATGTTGATGGCTGTGTCGTAGCCGTTGGAATTTTTGAACATGTGAGTCATTCGTGCATGTCTTTTTCTTGTATGAAGAGGTTTCCATCGTAAGTGGTCTATGGCATGTGCCACCCAATATCAAGGTTAAAGACCATTAATATCATAATATGCCTTTCTCAAAACCATTCTATTCACAGAACAAGAAGGCAAGCATTGCTCAAATCTCCTTCAACACTCCAGGATCTAAAATCAACCGTGCCATTTCTGTAGACATGACGCTCAATTACAAGAAACAGAAAGTTGAAATGAACATGGCTACACCTTGGAAGAAATTGACCCTGAACGGTATGTCTTTGAGTGTATATTATTATTTCTCATCAGTACTTTGTGTCAGATATCTGCTTGCGATAAATAAATGTGTTACTTACTGAAAGGAAGGGATTGTCTGTCCTCTACATAATCAGCAATCCTGCGCCTTGCAAAGTGATGTAAAATTGTAGCACACTGTCCCCATGCACCCCCCCCCCCCACCAGCCAACTTAGTCTATATGATTATGATCTTAAAAGAATTTGAATGTTTTAAAATCTGATTTCAAGTCATTTGAGGATTTATTTTTGATAGTTTTTCTTTGTATATAATGGTACTCAATTTTAGATAAATATCATGTTCTTGATGATTGTAATATAGTTATAGAACTCGATTGAGGAACACATAAGATGATTAGATAGATTCAGTACACAAAGTTTATTACAGGTTGCTAAAGCACGTTCTTACACAGCATGTTACAATATTCACCGGATATAAACCAGGTTGGGCACGCTACTGCTGCTTAATCATTCATGACTATAACAAAAGAATAACGTGTTAAAAGCAGCTCAAAACACAAGGCACGCTTTGTGGGCACGTGTTGCTGTGGACATGTGTTATACTATGACAATGATGATTCTTCTTTTGTTGGAAACAGGAAACATGATCAATGTGAAAGACTTGAAGAGCCTGAGTGGAAGCTTGGTCATTGATGATAAGGACAATTATGCCATGACAGGAGAGGTCAAAGTGACCCAGTCCAACTCCAAGTTCGAAGTGAGTCCCATGATTGTGTTCAGACGTCCAGGTGCTGACAACGTGCAAGTGACTGGTTTTATCGTCATGGAGAAACCTTTGAAATCTGTCGACATGGAGATGTCCCTTGCTGGCATTAACAAACTTCCATACACAGTCAAGAGTAAGTAAAATTATTTCAATGCATCTAATTAAGAAACATACTGTATGCTTATCTGTGAAGGTTATGTGAAGAATTAAAAAGGTGTTACAGTAATGCTTTCATTTGACTAAGATGATAAGGTTTCATACACAAAATGGTTTTAGTCATAGGAATAAAAATGAAAATAGATAGAAAGTAAAAAGGGTCTTCTTTTCAACCACAAAAAAATAATAATTAAAGACAGAACAAGTGTTACAATTAAATCCTATTGGTTTTTATTTGTATCTTTACCTCTCAAAATCACATTTGTATGAAACCATTTAAATTGCCCCAAACACTATTTTATGATGTGACATATTTTGAAGAATGAAAAAAGCAATGTACAAACTTATGACTTACGAATCTTTCAATTTTGATTCTCAGCTGCTTTGAAAAACACCAAAAAAGAAAAGAGTCTCCAAGCCAGCATCAGCCTGGATGGCAAAAAGGAATACAGCTTTAAAGCCTCCAATACAATGAGCATCACGGGAAAGAAATCTGTGATTGCCGCGATCAAGAACCTGCTTGAGGTTCTGAGTCCAGAGAGAAAGCTGGTGACCCTTTCTAATTCCGTTGATTACAGAGAGGACAAGTCACTGAAAGTTGACTCAAGTCTCTACATCTACCGTGTTCTGAAGAAGCCTTCCACTTTGAGAGGTGTGTACATATATTAGCTTGAGGAATGATATTTTAAAGCTTACTCCACACTTGATAAACTTGGAAGATTTGAAATCCTACAAAACTGGATTCTGATGAAAGTAATTTTTCTATCACAAAGGCCTACTTCTTAACAAGGAATATGGTCTTCCCTGCATAAGTTTTATCCAAACATTGAAACATTTCTATCTAAAATCATTTTGTTTTTAATGTCAGAACCATTTTGTCCCATTTCTTTCTGATGTCTGCTATGAACTGCTTGTTTAAAGAGATATTGCACAGAATTGTAGTTAGACATTTCTGTTTCTATTATAATAGTTTGTTTCTGCCAATCAATCAAATTGACTGTAAAGTTACTTATCCTTAAACGTCTTTCCCTTTTAAACTACCATTTAATGCTATCAATACAACCTGTTGTAATCCTTCTCCATTTAATTTCAGAAAATGACTTTTATGTTCCCTGCAAATGGTCATAGTTTCAGTCTTTTCTTTATTTGTTATTCTTTGTTACTCAAGGTAGGACTTGATTGTATATCATATGAATATCTGAATCCATTTTTTTCCCCAGTCAGCATTTTGAAGACTGAAAGGAAGAAGGCAGATAACTACAAGGCTGATCTCAACTTGAAATCCTCCCATCTTAGTGGAAGCATTGTGTGCAGTGCAGCCAAAAAACCAAATGGATTCATGTCTCTTACCTCCAAGATTGACTACACTATTCCAAAGGTTGCCAAGAACACCATCAACTTGTCTGGAAAACTCAATGACAGAAGCACTAAAGCCTACAAGTCATACATTGTTCAAAGGTTTGTGAGGATAATTAATATTTGGAATAGAAATACCTTGTCTGTTTTGGTATTGAATTGTAAGCATTGATTACTCTTCTTTCAAGTAACAAAATTCCTTGTGTTGAAGCAGTTTCATTCAAATTCCAATACAAAAAGATGCGATCAATCCTCATAATATATCAAGTTCTGTGAAACAGGTGTTCCATTTTAGTTAACATTCTGTGTAACAAAGCATATTGTCATTCTATATTTCAGTACCGTTGGCATAAAAAAGAACCCTGAGTACAACTCAAACATGAAAATTGAGGTTGGACACAAGAAGAGGCTCAGCCTTGTTAGTGTTGACATCAAATACGGAGCTAACTCCAAAGACAAGACAAAGAAGCTTTACTTGTTGACATCCTTGAACAGGAAGATTGCTACTTTGAAGAACACTGACGTGAACTACAAAATTCTAGCCCAAGCTCCAGCTCACGTAAGTTTCCGAACTACCAACAATATCTTTTACATCTAGATACGTTACAACTGCAGTTGCTCGATCAACGCATTTTGGTTGGGAGCAGTATGTTTAGGAAGACTGCGCTTTTGTGAGAAGTCAATAGGTTTCACAACTCTTGATATGTGTGTAGTTGTACAATCAATTTATCGATTATTATCGATGATGATCATGTGAAGTCTCTGGTCCGTAAAATGAACGCCATCTTTTTATACATAATCATTATATATAAACAAAATTATTCAACAAGAATGATTGTGTTTCATGGAAGTATGCGCTGTTTACACAGCTTACGTTTATCCACCGACTGCTGTATGGATATTGTATCGAAACTGTTACTCTTTAATGACGCTGTATCAAAGATGTAGCGGTGAGGATATGACAAGTCCCTGAGAAAATAGTTTTGTTGAACTCATGGAAAAGGGTGCAGCAGAGTTTTTGTATTAATGGAGTAAGAAGATGAGTAGGTAAAGGCCTACAAGTATGAATTGAAATGTGTGTCTCTCCAGTTATCAGATCAAAGCAGAGCAGACTTGCCAATTTTTAGCTTTGTACTATTAAACAAGAGATTGATAAAACATTACTGTATTTAATGAATAATTCACAGCATTCAAAACCAGGCAATTGATGGCTGAAAATATGATATATTTCACAGAAAATTGACATCCTCCTGCAAGGCAAACACCAACACACCCCCAAGATGCTTGATTCCAATGTGAAATTGACCTATGCACCAAAGAAAGTAATCAATGCAGAAATCACATTGAAGGACCGCAGCACCAAGCTTGCTAAGATCAACGGAAAGGCAGCTTTGTCCTGGCCTGGAAAAGAATATGTCCTC
>JARFNW010082564.1:0-13287 GCA_031763155.1 Dirona albolineata
CGAGCGCGAGAGAGAGAGAGAGAGAGAGAGAGAGAGAGAGAGAGAGAGGGTGTGTGTGTGTGTGTGGGTGCGTATAATATGTATATACGTTTTCGGCACCTTGCGAAATTATAGTGAGGCGGCTAGACAAAACATTACACTATGGTGGTAACTAGCTCAGTTATTAGGTTCAAATCCATTGCAAAGTTTGTGGTGTAAAATAGATGTATGTCACTTGGGTCGCTGGATATCATTTTTAGCCCACTCATTTTGATCCCATATTTGTATTGATGCTCGTTTTAACTCGCATCAATACAATTTTGAATGATAAAAATGATATCCAACGACACGTAAGTAATATCTACCATTTATGTGTACGAGTATATAAAAGAATGACGAGTTGGGGCATTCTCAATTTGGTTTGTTTACTCGTGATTTTTTAAAATCAGTATTTGGATCACATGTGATATGCCACATGATTTTACACGATAAGATGGCTTGTTCGGATAACAGGTGTTTGGATTGTTGTCAAGGTTTGTAACATTAAAGGAGGTTAACATTGAGTCCATCAATGCTGAATGTTTGTGATAACATAGCCATTGAGTACATTAAAAATGGACGGGGGTCTCATTTTAATCTTACAAGTCATAAAGTCACAAGCTGAGGTCAACGACGTTTTTTAAAAGCACTTTTCTTGTCCGATTCAGAAGTGATGTACATATTTATGGCTGTTTTTATTTATTGTAGCACACACTCACCTCTACTGACGTCACGGTGTCCGTAGTGGCGGGTGCTTGGTGCTATTCTGTATACTGTTCCGAAGTGCGTTGGTCTGTATTCGTCAAGGCAATAGAGGTGATAATAGCTAGTGGATCTATTGTCAGGGCGCCTTTAATGGCCATTGATTCCTCAGACCCAGGTCGTATTGGTACGCCGTCAATACTGTGCACTCTTGTCTCTAACTAACCATGTGTCGTAAATAAGTTGCAATTCAATTTCAAGTTTCGTGCGTCAGTCGGCAAAGGACATTGCTGACGGCCGTCACAAAAGGATATTGGACGCTTAAAATTCAAAATCACCTCTTATTTTGTAAGTCTCTTTTCTGCGTGCGGGAGTGTCGTGATATCAATAAATATGTATTATATCTCTACGCACACACCATATGTTATTTCAACGTCTTTGTTATGGATGTGTTCACTAATGCTCCCACAAAACACGACGGGCAAACTGTCAATTCTGATAGGGTGGGGTGGATCTACCAGTAACAATCAGTGTAAAAGGAATACACGTACCTACTACTATACCAGGACGTAGGGAGGGACCCCATTGTGTTGGAAGCGTTTCTGGGAACCCAATATTAAGTATACATTTTTCTGGTGCGATTCAGTGCAAAACTTTCCGCGAAATGATATTGTCGCCTAGAATCACAAATAACATACGATAACGCTAATATATAAAAACTAATCCCTGAAACTAAGCGTTTACGTCATCGGCATCGAGCGCAATAGCCTATATGCTTATGAGAAAATGTTAAATTCAGTATGTCTGTGACCACTGCTCACTATCATCAGCACTTCTTATTAACGCCACGGTCCACAGCAAAAGTCGGCACCAGTTGGTAACTGGAATGACGGAGTCGCTTACGGTTGTTATCATTGCCACTTTGCCCGTAACCACAAACACAGAGAAACATTACACTATGTTGTTGTATCCTTTAATGTCATGTGCGTTCCAGAACGACGTTGAAACCTTTGAGGGGTCTATTTTTGTATGTCCAAGTTAACTCTTTTAGCAAGAGACAGTAACGTCAGTGCGCAGAAGATGTTATCAAATTCAAAGACGACGTAATTCTATTCAATTGCATCCGGCTGATGAAGCTGATTATAACGGTCCGGCCACTTTTTTTTCTTTCTTCGTCTCTTTCGTGTTCATCCAGGCCCATTAAAAAGTACCACATGATAGCGTATGTGCTGCCAGAGCGCTTTTCAACGATTCCGTATTTCGAATGTCTGTGACATCAGGTATCATACTGTTCAAATCGCTGATTTCCCGAAGAAAGAAGCTAATTTTTAGGTGTTGGTTCAGGCGATAAAGAGAGAAGAAAGAAAGAAAGGTTCTGGTGAAGGGTCTGTTAAATTTAGCGCTGTGGTGACTCCTAGTGGCGTATCATACCAATGAGTAGGTCGTGTGAAAATCGAAAACTCGCTGGATTAAGAATCCGAGACCAGCTTGTGTTCCTATTTGCCAATGAATTTCAATCAGTAGTAGTTGTTTCAATTTTTTAAATTAATTTTGATGTTGTTGTTGTTGTTGTTGTCGTTGTTGTCGTCAAAGGACTCTTTGATGTGCCAAACGCAAATGAGGGGCGTTTGTTTTCGTCTCATTCGAGTGTTCGTGTTCACGCAGCACTGCAACACCCTGCAACATTGTTTTCCTCCATACTTTATAAAAATCACATGTTTAACGTCTTTGACGTGTGTTAACAATTTGAGCACCTAATTCAAATCGATTCGCGTGGTGTCATATTCGGCTTGTAAAATACGTGTGCGTAGTTTATTTTCTTTCGCAGACGGTGATTACTTTGTGTCAGCTCAGCATGATTTTCCATTTTGAACAATTTATAACTTCTTTTGGTGTTTTTTTTGTTTGTTTGTTTAGTTTCTTTTAAAGCGAAAAGCTTGACTCAAAAGTCTATGTTCAATGCAAGCGCCTCATCAAAGTTGATAGCCCTTTAAATCATGTGATCAACTGTGACACCCCCTGCTCAAACTCAAAGTCCATCTGCGATAAAACAATTTATTTTAATTTTATGGGACATAGCCTTGAAAACTGCTCTGGTCTTAAAGATCCCGAGAACCGTCCTGTCAAGGTTTCGAACTTGGTATCTTCGCGTCCCAAAGTGAGCGCTTTAATCACTACGTTAAAGACATCCCCTTCCTTTTCTTAATAGTATATTATATCTGTTGTGATATGGCAAGTGCCATAACATACGGTGGTGCCTTTTGGCGTGTTTTTGACAGTGATTCATATTTCTCGTTATTACCGATATCTTAATGACAAGCTGTTTTTATTTCTTTCATTGTTTATTTATTTTTGTATCACTGTTTGATTTATTCTTACGCGTCATTGGTTAACGTGGAAATAGGAAGTGTTCCTTTTTTCAGCCTCCTTGGACACACGAGTAAACGACTAATTGGATTTGCACACTCGCTTTGGCGTCAGATACACCGATCGATTCGGACATGCCAACTGATCGATAGCCAGTATAACTCGGATATTGATGCCTCTACATATACTGTTATGTCAGTGCTCGTACCAAATCTCATTCTGTTAGGCGTAAAATTACAACAGGCCGGATTTAGCAGGCCCGTCTTTCGGATCGTGTAACAAACCTCTACGATTGAACAAGCACCGGCGGGTCAATGAAGCGTATCGAAAATCAATAATATAACGCATGGTATGATCGTCCGTTGTGCGTCGAAACGGATCATAACACTATTGAACAAAGGTCGAGGAGGCATGATTTGGCTTTCTCTCAAACATTGCGTCCAATTTGTCAGAGGTTTGATTTTTAAATATATAGTATACAATATGATATAAACACGCGTAGCTTGAATATAATTTCTGGCGCTGAAAGTGAAAGGCACAATCTGGGGGGTGAGGGTGTCAGCGTCAGTTATGCAATGAGTGTTTTGAATTGCTTTTGGAATTTTGTCCAAAGCACACTATTAAAGTGAAAGCCTAATTAATTATATGGCCATTTTCATGTGTTTACCGTTTCCGCTGTCAACACACGTATTCAATTCTTGTCTATTTTTCTGACACTCCGTGACTTAAGGGCCAACAGCACGACCATTAGACAACAGTGTCCAAAATTCTTTGACCCCCCCCCCCGCCTTTCTCTCTCTATTTCGCTCTACCCATCTCTCTCTCTTTCGCCCCCCCCCTCTCTCTCTCCTCCTCCTCCTCCTCCTCTTCCTCCTCCTCCTCCTCCTCCTCCTTTTTCTTCTTTTTCTTTTTCTTCTTCTTCTTCTTCTTCTTCTTCTTCTTCTTCTTCTTCTTCTTCTTCTTTTTCTTCTTCTTCTCTTCTTCTTTTTCGTCTTCTTCTTCTTCTTCTTCTTCTTCTTCTTCTTCTTCTTCTTCTTCTTCTTCTTCTTCTTCTTCTTCTTCTTTTTCTTCTTCTTCTTCTTCTTCTCCTTCTTTTTCTTCTTCCCCACTGGTACCCACTTCTACACCTTAGAGTAGAGTTGTGCTTCAGTCTCTTTTTAAAGAGTTAAACAACCAATCTTAAATGAACGTAAGCTGATGATGCTGCATTCATGAGATCTGGGAACTTTTGAATTCTTATTATTTTTATCTACATCTGCTAATATTTTCATTCATTAAGGGATTAGTAAAACTGTTCAGATGTGTCAAGTCATATTATATTCCCAAAGATTGATGCTTTAAATAGAGTAAGGGAAAAGTCTGAATTCACTTGTAAGTAAAATGCAAACAGAAAGAATGCCAACCTGCGTCTATATTTATTAAAAAAAACAACACAAGTAAACAATTTGCCCATTTTGCCTCACGTCATTCAACATTCCATGATTATATTAAAATATGACGTTAGAGCTTTTCTTTATCTGTACAAATGCCTTTTGTGTACACTTAGTAGGGTCTATGTATTTATGGAAGGCCCTATTCGTAGTTAACAGTCCAGAAGGTATCAAAACATTTTTTTAAATGTTTGCAACCGATCGTTGTCAGAACGTTATTTTTGAATATAATTGAACATTGAATGATATCAGATACATAACCAACATACAATATATATATATAATTACATTGTTGGTTATGTAGATTAGTTTGATCATTGGATTTTCAAAGCACCGTATTATCCAGTTTTATGTCTTTTTTTGTAGTTTTTCCTTTCAAAATAGTAAATACATATTTCAGAAAATGACGTCAAATGTTTTCACAAGACAAAGATGTATCAAACATTGGAAAAAATAATTAATTTTCTTAATTTATTAATTTACACGATTCTTAGGTGAATTCTTATGCTTTTTAAAATAAATATATTTTTATATTTGTGGTGTGTAATCCAGCTGCACTGTGTTATGGGGTTATCTTTTTTTTTCTCTTCTTTTTTTAAATTTGTTTTATTTTTATAACCCATAGTCCATTTATAGCAAAGAGCAATGCTGGACTCCTGAGCAAGTAGCTGAACATAGAGGACCAGGAATTTAAAACAAACAGGGGATCAGCCTACTTGACCCAACACCTCAAATGGTACAGCGACGAACGTATTTGCTGTAATTCACGCTCAGGCCCCCAGAAATGATTAAATTCTGCCTATGTAAACACTTCTCAGTTATGAACATTGATTGGTGGTAATTATTTTGTTCTAATTTTAGAATTAGAATTGAATGCCTTTTGCCACTAAAGAAGTCATATTATATAATCCTCCAACATATTTTTATGATCCATGATATAAAACCAATTATAACTTAAGAGGTTTTTTTTGTTTTTTTGAGAAAATGATTATTTGTTGTTTTTTAGAATTTAGAATTATATTTTTCATCTATAACAGGTCATTCATCATGACACTCTAAAACTTGGTCGGTCCAAGGAAGAGTTCCTCCAAATAAATGGCCCACAGTTGGCTACAGCTTCCCACATCGTTGTCCTTATGACAGAGGCAGCGTCAGGATCACCTTTCATCTTTCATGAAGTCCTTTTCGCAGACTGGCTCGGGAAAAAGTTGGTGACTGCCATGTTCAAGAACGTGTGGTCAAATCTTCGGGCATCTCTAAAAGCTGTCCTTGGTAAGCTATATATAATTTATGAACAGAAAAGTTAACTATGATCAATCTTACGTCAGATTACACATTGTCTGTTTTGTGTCACTCCTTGATGCTGAATGGTGACTCATTGATAATTTTTAATGAAAATGTTTAACAACCCATTTTGACACTTGGGGCAGAATCGCCTGTCTAAAGTACATCTATGAGACATAGAATGAACAAATCCTGAGTATGAACCGCCATGATTTCTGTGCCCAAAGCAACTACATTAACCACAACTGAAGGGACATCACTGATTGTCATTTTATTTCAGTTCTGACAATATTTTGTTGAATTGGCTGATAATGCATGCTAACTCAGAACAGTAATACTTCAGTCAACATTATCAAATCATTCTGTCATTAGTCTTAAGAACTTTTATCTGCTAAAACTATATGTCATGTATGGATTTTACAGGCAGCTGTCCAGCCGTTGACTTTGAAACCAAAATGTATTCCGAGAGCCTGGATGTGTTGGAGCATCAGATCAAGCCCCTCCGTCGAGTTCCCGGTGTCGTCCTAGAACAGTCCTACCTCAACAAGATGGCTGAAGGTCTGAAACCCTTAGAAGTATTGGCCAATGCAAGAGGTAACGTTCTTTCTAAAAAAAAATTGAAAAAAATTCACAAGGTGGAATTTGAAATGCTAACATGTTATTTCTTTGTTAAACTTACCGATTTTGACATGTTTTATTAGATATACATGCATTCAAATAGTTCGATATAACTTAGCAAATATTTTTTCTTTATATAGGATAAGATCAACATATTATTCTTTACAAGCGAGATATTGTTTTGGCTTTGTTTTTATTTTTGCTTTTAAATCAAACAAACTTATATAGATATACGTAGCTATGTGGCTAGTTAAATAGGTCTAGAGTAAAACACAGCAAAAAAACCGCTTTGAGCAATAAATCATGATATTCGTTTTCTTTCTTTTAGTTTGATGAAATGAAATGAAAATTAAACTGGATCCATGTTTATAACAATTTCTTACATTTTGTTATACCAGCTGGCACTTTTGGATAAATTCTATTCACTGCATGCATTTGATTAATAAGACAACAAGTATTTTAACACGATAATGGATTGCTACTATCATCACTAATTTATTTATTTTTAAAATTGTTTTTGTGTGCAGTTCATGCAATTACAACTTCATGATATATTTTTGTGCAGTTTATCTTCAAGCATTTTGTTTTCAAATTTCACTCACTAGACAAAAAGCCCCTAAAATAGCTTCATGAGCTTCATGAAAAAGATAATACATATTGTAATTTCGGTTTAACCCTGCAACATGTGAAGTGAATAGAAGAGTCTCAAGAGCTCAGTACTTTCATTATCTCCAGTTTTTCAATGTTTGATTGAAGCTAAATCAAGGGACACAACTAAGGTTTTGCTGTTCTATATAATGTAATATGAATAATATGATTTTTTTTATGTTTAATGGGTATAATGCATGAAAAAGACCATGATACTTCAACAGTACGGAAAGAATTACTACATTTTATTTGAGAAAATTAGGACTTTTCAAATATAAATTAATCTTGTCCCTTTAAAGATAATTAAAGAAAGAAAATGCGAGAAGAATGGGATACATTTTATTTAAAAGAATTATGAAATGATATAGTCCAAATGAAATGGATATAATTGTTTTCATTTTCACTGCAATGATTATGTTTGTTTGTATTTTTTTTTCTTTGTGTTTCACCAACAGCTGTTGAAAGGAGGTCCTTGGTAATTCTTTGAAATTTTGTTCTCTTAATTAAATCAAAGGTGTTTGACACACTGCATGTTCTTGTATACTTGTTTGTTGGCACAAACACTCCTGTAAGCTTTGATACTCTTTTTTATGATCATGACTATCATCGCCATAATCATCATCATCATCATCGTCATCGTCATCATCATCATCATCGTCATCGTCATCTTCATCATCATCATTATCATTGTTATTATTATCATCATCATCATCATCATCATCATCATCATCATCATCATCATCATCATTATCATCATTATCATTGTTATTATTATCATCATCATCATCATCATCATCATCATCATCATCATCATCATCATCATCATCATTATCATCATATTATTATTATTATTATCATTATTATTATTATTATTATTATTATTATTATTATTATTATTATTATTATTGTTATTACTATATTATTATTATTATTATTATTATTATTATTATTATTATTATTATTATTATTATTGTTATTACTATTATTATGTTTACTATCTTGCAGCTAATTCACTCTTTTATCTCAGTTTACTCTTAAGTTCATTTTGGAGCTGCAATTGATTTTGATTCTTCAAAAGATCATTACATAATGATATAATATTTTATATCATTCTTTTTCTAGTTAAATCAGAAAATGTGTGTAATTTCCTTTTCTAAGGCTGTTTCTGCTTCTATGCTTATGAATATATAATGTATATTTTTTAAACTATAATTTTTTTCATCGCTCAACTATATAATTAAATGGGAAAAAACAGAAGAAAATTTAAGTTAAGAGAAATAGTAATCTAAATAGATGTCTTGAAAAAGCTTACCATAATTGGGCTTTTTCTTCCTGTGTTGGGCATCTATAATATGAAATGAAAGTGTTTAATGATATTGATCACCTATTACCTGTCATTAGTTGGACATATCTTTATATTTCATATTTTATGTTCTAGAAGTTCTGTTCAATTGATTCTTCATTTATATTTAATATTCATTGTCCTGTATCTTTAGTGGCAATTTTTTGTTTTAATGATGGGCCTACATATTCATTTCATTTTAATGAACCTTGTTTGATCTTCTCAAACAGATGTAGTTGTTCTCTGCATAAGAGCATGTGTACGATGTGTATCAAAGGAAACATGTTTAACAATATGAAGTTTCAAAGCATGGGCGTAAAATGATTCATTGACTGTAGAGATATATATTATTCTTTTTGTAGAAAAATTATTGTTGTATATAATTTATCTTCTGGCTGAAAGCAAGCAAAGAGTTAAACCAGACTACTCTTACTCAGAGAACACTATGATTGTGGCCCTGTATTTTCTATTCTATCTGGTACGCTATTATTACTTTCAATATGTAATACAGTGTGTTTTACCCATTTCATAGTTGGAAGATTCATTATAATATATATTTAAATGTTGTCAAAAGCTATCATATCCTGGCCTTTTAGTTCCGTTGTGGATGGAACAGATAATTTGAAAATTATGTTAAAAATGTAACAGGTGTTGTACTATATATTATGCACGTTAAGAATAAGAATGCGCCAAAGTTGTTTTGTTTGTCTGATAATAAGATGGTGTTGGAAATATATCCATAACTGTCAGTGAAAATTTCCTGAACTCTTATTAATCTGCAAGTGACTGGTTGTGGATTGTATTGGGAATGGAATCTGTAATATATGGTTAAGTTTGGACTTCCTGTGAAGAAAATGAAAATTACTCTTTCTGATTTGCTTTTAACTCTTTCCTTTATGATTTTGACTTTGATTTAAAGTACATCAATGTTTTTGCATTGTCCACTGATGATTAAATTTGTTTCGATTCTTAAAATGCTAAAAGAAGAAATTTGCATGGCTCATTGCTCTCTTCTCTTGTCTTTTAACTCTTGTTATGACAAACATGCTGTCAACTATGCTTTAATCACAATCCAGATAATTAAATTTCCGCTCAATAGGAATATCTAATTCGAAACAAAATTATTTTTAAAATGACTTGCCAATTGCAACTGGCTCCATTTTATCACAATTCATCTCATGCTGACTTACCCTGAAATATGTCGCGACAATATGCTCCATAATATTATAGGGAAGTGAACATTTAAATATGAACTGTCCGATCAGCAATTAGGTTATATATGCTACAAGGTCTTTTTCCATTGATGGCCAGGATGAAACAGGGCACCGTAGCTTAGTCTACCTCTGCATCAGCAAGATGAAGATCATTCTGGCCACGTGTATGCCCCCCCCCCCCCCCCAACCATTGTTTTAGTGGGCTTAAGAAGCACCATTCAGTATGATATAAACCACTGATGTCGCAATAAGATCAGATCAGTGAAAGAAGGAGAGATTTTTCTGTCCTTATTGGCAAAGGAATACCTACATGATGTGATTTATTATTATCGTCTTTTCCACATATTAAACAAAAACCAAGTACAGACATTATTGTGGCCTATTTCGACCTCTTGGTTGGTAAAACATATTTTTGACATGCATGATGCAACTCTTTTTTCCAATTAAAAAAAAGCAGAATTTTCTTAATTGCAACTTTTCTGCTCAATAATAAACTGTACTACACTCAGTGTTGCACTGCTTATAAAATTACTTTTACAGGTGAATAACAGTTGGCTTCTTTGAGAGTTAAACTTATTCCTTGCTTTTTGCATCAACACCTTACGCGTGACACTCAACTCTGATTGATGGCAATGGATGCTTTAAATGGTGCTGTTCATTTTCCTGACAGAGTGCCACACTGCTATGAACAGCAATAATGATTGAGTCATCAACAGAGGTACTGGTAGTAGGTGTATATTTATGTATTCTGTTATTCTCCTTATGAATTTCAAGTAGACAAAACAACTTTTTATTCTGTACTTTCCTAAAAATTGTGTTTTGTCTGTTTTCTCTCATCCAGGAGGTGCGGTCTCTGCTATCCCAACCACAGAAGAAGAGCCTCAAGTCTTCATCTCTTACCAGTGGGACATGCAGACCAAAGTGGATGAGATCCAACAGCTTCTTGAACGATCGGGCTTTCCTTGCTGGGCCGATATATCCATGGGCGGTCCGCCGCGAGGCCACAGCAGTCGCAGCACTCGCTCCTCGGCAACCTTCTCCCACCTTGACTCAGCTAGCGAGACCCTCCAAGGCCAGATCCAAAGGACCATGAAAGCTTGTCACGTTGTCCTGTGCTGTATCACTCCAAAATACTTGCAGAGTGACAACTGCGCTAAGGACCTTACCCTGGCTGATGCATTCCACAAGCCTATTATTCCTTTACTCTTGAGGTACGCTCCCTCTGAGAGTGCACCAAATTATGTGCGAAGGATTTTGTTGCGCTACAGTTACATTGACCTTAGCAATGAAAGATTGTTTAAACAGAACATTGGGGTGTTGATGGATAGGGTTAGGAAATGTGTTGAATCAGCCCATTCAAGATAGCTGATTCTTTTGTTTGGTTTTTTTAAATTTTATTTCATTTAAATTTTTAGGGTTGTTTTTAAAAATCCTGCTTTTAATGGACTTTAAGGACTCTTAAACAATTTTAAAGTCATTTTAAGATCGATTTATTTTAATTCTACTTTGCTTCATCTAAGTGCTTTGGTGCCTTAAATGATAATTTCTTCCAAAATTTGTTTGATTTAAACAGGGTTATGTGAAGATATTTGCATTCGGCGATTCACTCACATTGAATTGTTTTCTTCATTTTCCGTTTGTTTTACACTTAAGTCAAATTAGATAATCACTTGTTCTCTGTCCCCTCATGCCAAACTGATGCATTTACGATTTCTGTAGTTTTGTTCTTCTCACCATGAGTACAAGTTATTGTATTCTAGAATCATAGAAGTATGGCGGTATTAATACTCAAAGATATAAAAATTGTCTATGTGTTCCCTTTTATTTTATGTATATATATCAGAGAGGAAAAATGTTGAGGAACTGAAATGTGTGCCCATCCTATTGTCATCCATTGCTTTGAATCATTCACTTCTATTGTCAAATTATAGAATCCAATGTTCTTTTTTGAACACTTTCGAAAAGAAACTAGAGGTCTAGATTTGTGATGGCAGAAAATATGTACATGTCAAGTTGAATTTCCTTACAGCTTGAATAACCAATCACAGCTTCCTTCTTTTGCCTGCTTAACATGTGAAGTAAAGCTAGATGTTTGCATTAAAAGTAAACAGGGAGTTTGGACATGAAAGCACAAATAATCCATTTGACTTAAACAATGATTCTTTGCATTTAACGCTTCTTTTTTTTCCAATTTTTTTTACTTCATCCCATTTACTAGTTTTTCAACCTGTTTGCTTGGTTTTTTTGTTGTGTGTGTTTTTATGTATGTTTGTTTGTTTGTTTTTCTCCCTGAAGGGAGTGTAGAGAGGATGCAATTCTGTCCCAGTCACTTGCGTTGGTTGATGCATGAGTAGGTCTTGGTGTTTACAAACATTTTGGGATGTCAGGCACAAACTGGTCACACTTTCTGTGGTCAGTTTTACATTTTGTGCTGTGAAATAATAAGAACAATTGACTTTGCACTTTTATACCCTCCGCTCTTTTCTGTATTTCCACTGCTTGAGTTACTTATAGACATGATGTATTAGCATCTGCTCTACGAAATAACAAAGCGTTTAATTCTTTTTGTGCCTGACACTCTCAATATATACAATATACTATCAGCCCCACTTAGTGGCAACTTGTCAGGAGCAGAAATAGAAAAAAAAAATTGAAATACTGCATCGAATGAGTAAGGCGTAAACAATGACTTTTGTGTAGAATTGATTTGGTATCTGGTGAAAAGTTGCGATTAAGTGGACTTGGCTGTAGTGTAATGATTTTTATCACCAAAATCTTATCGGAGACAAACGTTAAATTAGGGGATCCCCGCGGCTGTAAGCAGCGTTGTCCTTGACCACAAATTGTATTTGCGCCTAACAGGCCGCATGTGGTTTATTAAGTGTTGACTGTTCTGTTGCTTTCCGGGGGGCAAATATAAAGTGTTTAGAGCATGGTGATCGTGAAAAAGCGCTATATAAATGTACATTTACATTTGCATTATCATTGGAAGATAGAGTCAATATTCAGTGTTGCATGTAATTCCTTTTACACATCTTTCTATCACCACTTCAGTGCTGTCTCACTCTGTCGAGACAAAGAAAGATAGAGAGCACATTAATTTCATTGAACGTTGTATTCTTCAAATTAGATCATGTTTTAAAAGTGAAAAGACTGTTAGAATTGAAGTGAGTGTTGAAATTGTGTTAAATAGAAAAGGAAGTGGTAAGATGACTAACATGATACTGCATTTAATTGTCAGGAGACACTGCTTATAAAACTGATGCAAAGATTCTTGCTTTCTCTGTGAATCCTTAATCCATGACTCATTAGAGATAAAACAAAGATACATACATGTCTTTCTCATTTCACAAAACCTTTTCTGAAAGCAATATGTATAAAGAAATTATTGTCCCATTAAAAAACCTAAGAATACCATGTACATTGTTCATTTGTTTTGTAAACATTTTATCGCATTTTGACTTTTGTCCTAAAATTCCATGACCATAATATTTTGTCATTTTTGATTTTTTAGAATGATATATATGACATTGTACATCATATCATGATATTGTGAAAAAAAATGTCCTTAATGAGATGAAAATATGTATTCTTCTTCTTCTTCTTCTTCTTCTTCTTCTTCTTCTTCTTCTTCTTCTTCTTCTTCTTCTTCTTCTTCTTCTTC